>JABXNX010001226.1:0-13332 GCA_014843695.1 Archivesica marissinica | reverse complement strand
AACAGACATAGGGGACACATGCACACTGTATATGTAGTTGCAACAGACATAGGGGACACATGCACACTGTATATGTAGTTGCAACAGACAAAGGGGACACATGTACACTGTATATGTAGTAGCAACAGACATAGGGGACACATGCACACTGTATATGTAGGTGTAACAGACAGAGCGGACACATGGACACTGTATATGTAGTTGATACAGACATAGGGGACACATGCACACTGTATATGTAGTTGCAACAGACATAGGGGACACATGCACACTGTATATGTAGGTGCAACAGACAGAGCGGACACATGCACACTGTATATGTAGTTGCAACAGACATAGGGGACACATGCACACTGTATATGTAGTTGCAACAGACATAGGGGACACATGCACACTGTATATGTAGTAGATACAGACATAGGGGACACATGCACACTGTATATGTAGGTGCAACAGACAGAGCGGACATATGGACACTGTATATGTAGTTGCAACAGACATAGGGGACACATGCACACTGTATATGTAGTTGCAACAGACATAGGGGACACATGCACACTGTATATGTAGGTGCAACAGACAGACGGACATAGGACAATATGTAGTGCAACAGACATAGGGGACACATGCACACTGTATATGTAGGTGCAACAGACAGAGCGGACATATGGACACTGTATATGTAGTTGATACAGACATAGGGGACACATGCACACTGTATATGTAGTTGCAACAAACATAGGGGACACATGCACACTGTATATGTAGGTGCAACAGACAGAGCGGACAAATGCACACTGTATATGTAGTTGCAACATACATATGGGACACATGCAGTGTATATGTAGTTGCAACAGACAAAGTGGAAACATGTACACTGTATATGTAGTAGCAACAGACATAGGGGACATATGCACACTGTATATGTAGGTGCAACAGACAGAGCGGACACATGGACACTGTATATGTAGTTGATACAGATATAGGGGACTCATGCACACTGTATATGTAGTTGATACAGACATAGGGTACACAAGCACACTGTATATGTAGGTGCAACAGACAGAGCGGACATATGGACACTATATATGTAGTTGCAACAGACATAGGGGACACATGCACACTGTATATGTAGTTGCAACAGACATAGGGGACACATGCACACTTTATATGTAGGTGCAACAGACAGAGCGGACATATGGACACTGTATATGTAGTTGCAACAGACATAGGTGACACATGCACACTGTATATGTAGGTGCAACAGACAGAGCGGACATATGGACAATGTATATGTAGTTGATACAGACATAGGGGAATCATGCACACTGTATATGTAGTTGCAACAGACATATGGTACACATGCACACTGTATATGTAGTTGATGCAAACATATGGGACACATGCACACTGTATATGTAGTTGATGCAAACATATGGGACACATGCACACTGTATATGTAGTTGCAACAGACATATGGGACACATGCACACTGTATATGTAGTTGCAACAGACATATGGGACACATGCACACTGTATATGTAGTTGATACAGACATAGTGGACACATGCACACTGTATATGTAGTTGATACAGACAGAGCGTACATATGGACACTGTATATGTAGTTGATACAGACATAGGGGACACATGCACACTATATATGTAGTTGCAACAGACATAGGTGACACATGCACACTGTATATGTAGTTGATACAGTCATAGGAGACACATGCACACTGTATATGTAGGTGCAACAGACAGAGGGGACATATGGACACTGTATATGTAGTTGATACAGACATAGGGGATACATGCACACTGTATATGTAGTTGCAACAGACATAGGGGACAAATGCACACTGTATATGTAGGTGTAACAGACAGAGCGGACATATGGACACTGTATATGTAGTTGCAACATACATATGGGACACATGCAGTGTATATGTAGTTGCAACAGACAAAGGGGACACATGTACATTGTATATGTAGTAGCAACAGACATAGGGGCACATGCACACTGTATATGTAGGTGTAACAGACAGAGCGGACACATGGATACGGTATATGTAGTTGATAAAGACATAGGGGACACATGCACACTGTATATGTAGGTGCAACAGACAGAGCGGACACATGCACACTGTATATGTAGGTGCAACAGACATAGGGGACACATGCACAGTGTATATGTAGTTGCAACAGACATAGGGGACACATGCACACTGTATATGTAGTAGATATAGACATAGGGGACACATGCACACAGTATATGTAGGTGCAACAGACAGAGCGGATATATGGACACTGTATATGTAGTTGCAACAGACATATGGGACACATGAACTGTATATGTAGTTGCAACAGACATAGAGGACACATGCACACTGTATATGTAGGTGCAAGAGGCATAGGGAACACATGCAGTGTATATGTAGTTGCAACAGACATAGGGGACACATGCACACTGTATATGTAGTAGAACAGACATAGGGGACACATGTACACTGTAGATGTAGTTGATACAGATATATGGGACACATGCACACTGTATATGTAGTTGCAACAGACCAGACATAGGGGACACATGTACACTGTATATGTAGTAGCAACAGACATAGGGGACAAATGCACACTGTATATGTAGGTGCAACAGACAGAGCGGACACATGGACACTGTATATGTAGTTGATACTGACATAGGGTACAAAAGCACACTGTATATGTAGGTGCAACAGACAGAGCGGACATATGGACAATGTATATGTAGTTGCAACAGACATAGGGGACACATGCACACTGTATATGTAGTTGCAACAGACATAGGGGACACATGCACACTGTATATGTAGGTGCAACAGACAGAGCGGACACATGCACACTGTATATGTAGGTGCAACAGACAGAGCGGACATATGGACATTGTATACGTAGTTGATACAGACATAGGGGACACATGCACACTGTATATGTAGTTGCAACAGACATATGGTACACATGCCCACTGTATATGTAGTTGATACAAACATATGGGACACATGCACACTGTATATGTAGTTGATACAAACATATGGGACACATGCACACTGTATATATAGTTGCAACAGACATATGGGACACATGCACACTGTATATGTAGTTGATACAGACATAGGGGACACATGCACACTGTATATGTAGTTGATACAGACATATGGGACACATGCACACTGTATATGTAGTTGATACAGACAGAGCGTACATATTGACACTGTATATGTAGTTGATACAGACATAGGGGACACATGCACACTGTATATGTAGTTGCAACAGACATAGGGGACACATGCACACTGTATATGTAGTTGATACCGTCATAGGGGACACATGCACACTGTATATGTAGGTGCAACAGACAGAGCGGACATATGCACACTTTATATGTAGGTGCAACAGACAGAGCGGACATAATGACACTGTATATGTAGTTGCAACATACATATGGGACACATGCAGTGTATATGTAGGTGCAACAGACATAGGGACACATGCACACTGTATATGTAGTTGATACAGACAGAGCGTACATATGGACACTGTATATGTAGTTGATACAGACATAGGGGACACATGCACACTATATATGTAGTTGCAACAGACATAGGTGACACATGCACACTGTATATGTAGTTGATACAGTCATAGGAGACACATGCACACTGTATATGTAGGTGCAACAGACAGAGCGGACATATGGACACTGTATATGTAGTTGATACAGACATAGGGGATACATGCACACTGTATATGTAGTTGCAACAGACATAGGGGACAAATGCACACTGTATATGTAGGTGTAACAGACAGAGCGGACATATGGACACTGTATATGTAGTTGCAACATACATATGGGACACATGCAGTGTATATGTAGTTGCAACAGACAAAGGGGACACATGTACATTGTATATGTAGTAGCAACAGACATAGGGGCACATGCACACTGTATATGTAGGTGTAACAGACAGAGCGGACACATGGATACGGTATATGTAGTTGATAAAGACATAGGGGACACATGCACACTGTATATGTAGGTGCAACAGACAGAGCGGACACATGCACACTGTATATGTAGGTGCAACAGACATAGGGGACACATGCACAGTGTATATGTAGTTGCAACAGACATAGGGGACACATGCACACTGTATATGTAGTAGATATAGACATAGGGGACACATGCACACAGTATATGTAGGTGCAACAGACAGAGCGGATATATGGACACTGTATATGTAGTTGCAACAGACATATGGGACACATGCACACTGTATATGTAGTTGCAACAGACATAGAGGACACATGCACACTGTATATGTAGGTGCAAGAGGCATAGGGAACACATGCAGTGTATATGTAGTTGCAACAGACATAGGGGACACATGCACACTGTATATGTAGTACAACAGACATAGGGGACACATGTACACTGTAGATGTAGTTGATACAGATATATGGGACACATGCACACTGTATATGTAGTTGCAACAGACCAGACATAGGGGACACATGTACACTGTATATGTAGTAGCAACAGACATAGGGGACAAATGCACACTGTATATGTAGGTGCAACAGACAGAGCGGACACATGGACACTGTATATGTAGTTGATACTGACATAGGGTACAAAAGCACACTGTATATGTAGGTGCAACAGACAGAGCGGACATATGGACAATGTATATGTAGTTGCAACAGACATAGGGGACACATGCACACTGTATATGTAGTTGCAACAGACATAGGGGACACATGCACACTGTATATGTAGGTGCAACAGACAGAGCGGACACATGCACACTGTATATGTAGGTGCAACAGACAGAGCGGACATATGGACATTGTATACGTAGTTGATACAGACATAGGGGACACATGCACACTGTATATGTAGTTGCAACAGACATATGGTACACATGCCCACTGTATATGTAGTTGATACAAACATATGGGACACATGCACACTGTATATGTAGTTGATACAAACATATGGGACACATGCACACTGTATATATAGTTGCAACAGACATATGGGACACATGCACACTGTATATGTAGTTGATACAGACATAGGGGACACATGCACACTGTATATGTAGTTGATACAGACATATGGGACACATGCACACTGTATATGTAGTTGATACAGACAGAGCGTACATATTGACACTGTATATGTAGTTGATACAGACATAGGGGACACATGCACACTGTATATGTAGTTGCAACAGACATAGGGGACACATGCACACTGTATATGTAGTTGATACCGTCATAGGGGACACATGCACACTGTATATGTAGGTGCAACAGACAGAGCGGACATATGCACACTTTATATGTAGGTGCAACAGACAGAGCGGACATAATGACACTGTATATGTAGTTGCAACATACATATGGGACACATGCAGTGTATATGTAGGTGCAACAGACATAGGGACACATGCACAGTGTATATGTAGTTGCAACAGACATAGGGGACACATGCACACTGTATATGTAGTTGATACAGACATAGGGGACACATGCACACTGTATATGTAGGTGCAACAGACAGAGCGGATATATGGACACTGTATATGTAGTTCCAACAGACATAGGGGACACATGCACACTGTATATGTAGTTGCAACAGACATAGGGGACACATGCACACTGTATATGTAGGTGCAACAGACAGATCGGACATATGGACACTGTATATGTAGTTGCAACAGACATAGGGGACACATGCTCACTGTATATGTAGGTGCAACAGACAGAGCGGACATATGGACACTCTATATTTAGTTGATACAGAAATAGGGGACACATGCACACTGTATATGTAGTTGCAAGAGGCATAGGGAACACATGCAGTATATATGTAGTTGCAACAGACATATGGGACACATGCACACTGTATATGTAGTTGCAACAGACATATGGGACACATGCACACTGTATATGTAGTTGATACAGATATAGGGGACACATGGACACTGTATATCTAGTTGATACAGACATATGGGTCACATGTTGACTGTATATGTAGTTGATACAGACATAGGGGACACATGGACACTGTATATGTAGTTGCAACATACATATGGGACACATGCAGTGTATATGTAGTTGTAACAGACAACGGGAACACATGTACACTGTATATGTAGTAGCAACAGACATAGGGGACACATGCAACCTGTATATGTAGGTGCAACAGACAGAGCGGACACATGGACACTGTATATGTAGTTGATACAGACATAGGGGACACATGCACACTGTATATGTAGGTGCAACAGACAGAGCGGACATATGGACACTGTATATTTAGTTGCAACAGACATAGGGGACACATGCACACTGTATATGTAGTTGCAACATACATAGGGGACACATGCACACAGTATATGTAGGTGCAACAGACAGAGCGTACATATCGACACTGTATATGTAGTTGCAACATACATATGGGACACATGCAGTGTATATGTAGTTGCAACAGACAAAGGGGACACATGTACACTGTATATGTAGTAGCAACAGACATAGGGGATACATGCACACTGTATATGTAGGTGTAACAGACAGAGCGGACACATGGATACGGTATATGTAGTTGATAAAGACATAAGGGACACATGCACACTGTATATGTAGTTGCAACAGACATAGGGGACACATGCACACTGTATATGTAGGTGCAACAGACAGAGCGGACACATGCACACTGTATATGTAGGTGCAACAGACATAGGGGACACATGCACAGTGTATATGTAGTTGCAACAGACATAGGGGACACATGCACACTGTATATGTAGTAGATACAGACATAGGGGACACATGCACACTGTATATGTAGGTGCAACAGACAGAGCGGATATATGGACACTGTATATGTAGTTGCAACAGACATAGGGGACACATGCACACTGTATATGTAGTTGCAACAGACATAGGGGACACATGCACACTGTATATGTAGGTGCAACAGACAGAGCGGACATATGGACACTGTATATGTAGTTGCAACAGACATAGGGGACACATGCACACTGTATATGTAGTTGCAACAGACATAGGGGACACATGGACACTGTATATGTAGTTGATACAGACATAGGGGACACATGCACACTGTATATGTAGTTGCAACAACATAGGGGACACATGCACACTGTATATGTAGTTGCAAGAGGCATAGGGAACACATGCAGTGTATATGTAGTTGCAACAGACATATGGACACATGCACACTGTATATGTAGTTGCAACAGACATATGGGACACATGCACACTGTATATGTAGTTGATACAGACATAGGGGACACATGCACACTGTATATGTAGTTGATACAGACATATGGGACACATGCACACTGTATATGTAGTTGATACAGACATAGGGGACACATGCACACTGTATATGTAGTTGATACAGACATATGGGACACATGCACACTGTATATGTAGTTGCAACAGACATAGGGGACACATGCACACTGTATATGTAGTTGATACAGACATAGGGGACACATGCACACTGTATATGTAGTTGCAACAGACATAGGGGACACATGCACACTGTATATGTAGTTGATACAGACATAGGGGACACATGCACACTGTATATGTAGTTGCAACAGACAGAGGGGACACATGGACACTGTATATGTAGTTGCAACAGACATAGGGGACACATGCACACTGTATATGTAGTTGCAACAGACATAGGGGACACATGCACACTGTATATGTAGTTGATACAGACATAGGGGACACATGACACTGTATATGTAGTTGCAACAGACATATGGGACACATGCACTGTATATGTAGTTGCAACAGACATAGGGGACACATGTACACTGTATATGTAGTTGCAACAGACATAGGGGACACATGCACACTGTATATGTAGGTGCAACAGACAGAGCGGACACATGGACACTGTATATGTAGTTGATAAGACATAGGGACACATGCACACTGTATATGTAGTTGCAACAGACATAGGGGACACATGCACACTGTATATGTAGGTGCAACAGACAGAGCGGACACATGCACACTGTATATGTAGTGCAACAGACATAGGGGACACATGCACACTGTATATGTAGTTGCAACAGACATAGGGGACACATGCACACTGTATATGTAGTTGATACAGACATAGGGGACACATGCACACTGTATATGTAGGTGCAACAGACAGAGCGGACATATGGACACTGTATATGTAGTTGCAACAGACATAGGGGACACATGCACACTGTATATGTAGTTGCAACAGACATAGGGGACACATGCACACTGTATATGTAGGTGCAACAGACAGAGCGGACATATGGACACTGTATATGTAGTTGCAACAGACATAGGGGACACATGCACACTGTATATGTAGGTGCAACAGACAGAGCGGACATATGGACACTGTATATGTAGTTGATACAGACATAGGGGACACATGCACACTGTATATGTAGTTGCAACAAACATAGGGGACACATGCACACTATATATGTAGTTGCAAGAGGCATAGGGAACACATGCAGTGTATATGTAGTTGCAACAGACATAGGGGACACATGCACACTGTATATGTAGTTGCAACAGACATAGGGGACACATGTACACTGTATATGTAGTTGATACAGATATATGGGACACATGCACACTGTATATGTAGTTGCAACAGACATAGGGGACACATGTACACTGTATATGTAGTTGATACAGACATAGGGGACACATGCACACTGTATATGTAGTTGATACAGATATAGGGGACACATGGACACTGTATATGTAGTTGATACAGACATATGGGACACATGTACACTGTATATGTAGTTGATACAGACATAGGGGACACATGGACACTGTATATGTAGTTGCAACATACATATGGGACACATGCAGTGTATATGTATTTGCAACAGACAAAGGGGACACATGTACACTGTATATGTAGTAGCAACAGACATAGGGGACAAATGCACACTGTATATGTAGGTGCAACAGACAGAGCGGACACATGCACACTGTATATGTAGTTGCAACATACATATGGGACACATGCAGTGTATATGTAGTTGCAACAGACAAAGTGGACACATGTACACTGTATATGTAGTAGCAACAGACATAGGGGACACATGCACACTGTATATGTAGGTGCAACAGACAGAGCGGACACATGGACACTGTATATGTAGTTGATACAGACATAGGGGACACATGCACACTGTATATGTAGTTGATACAGACATAGGGTACACAAGCACACTGTATATGTAGGTGCAACAGACAGAGCGGACATATGGACACTGTATATGTAGTTGCAACAGACATAGGGGACACATGCACACTGTATATGTAGTTGCAACAGACATAGGGGACACATGCACACTGTATATGTAGGTGCAACAGACAGAGCGGACATATGGACACTGTATATGTAGTTGCAACAGACATAGGTGACACATGCACACTGTATATGTAGGTGCAACAGACAGAGCGGACATATGGACACTGTATATGTAGTTGATACAGACATAGGGGACACATGCACACTGTATATGTAGTTGCAACAGACATATGGTACACATGCACACTGTATATGTAGTTGATGCAAACATATGGGACACATGCACACTGTATATGTAGTTGATACAAACATATGGGACACATGCACACTGTATATGTAGTTGCAACAGACATATGGGACACATGCACACTGTATATGTAGTTGCAACAGACATATGGGACACATGCACACTGTATATGTAGTTGATACAGACATAGGGGACACATGCACACTGTATATGTAGTTGATACAGACAGAGCGTACATATGGACACTGTATATGTAGTTGATACAGACATAGGGGACACATGCACACTGTATATGTAGTTGCAACAGACATAGGGGACACATGCACACTGTATATGTAGTTGATACAGTCATAGGGGACACATGCACACTGTATATGTAGGTGCAACAGACAGAGCGGACATATGGACACTGTATATGTAGTTGATACAGACATAGGGGACACATGCACACTGTATATGTAGTTGCAACAGACATAGGGGACAAATGCACACTGTATATGTAGGTGTAACAGACAGAGCGGACATATGGACACTGTATATGTAGTTGCAACATACATATGGGACACATGCAGTGTATATGTAGTTGCAACAGACAAAGGGGACACATGCACACTGTATATGTAGGTGTAACAGACAGAGCGGACACATGGATACGGTATATGTAGTTGATAAAGACATAGGGGACACATGCACACTGTATATGTAGGTGCAACAGACAGAGCGGACACATGCACACTGTATATGTAGGTGCAACAGACATAGGGGACACATGCACACTGTATATGTAGTTGCAACAGACATAGGGGACACATGCACACTGTATATGTAGTAGATACAGACATAGGGGACACATGCACACTGTATATGTAGGTGCAACAGACAGAGCGGACATATGGACACTGTATATGTAGTTGATACAGACATAGGGGACACATGCACACTGTATATGTAGTTGCAACAGACATAGGGGACACATGCACACTATATATGTAGTTGCAAGAGGCATAGGGAACACATGCAGTGTATATGTAGTTGCAACAGACATAGGGGACACATGCACACTGTATATGTAGTTGCAACAGACATAGGGGACACATGTACACTGTATATGTAGTTGATACAGATATATGGGACACATGCACACTGTATATGTAGTTGCAACAGACATAGGGGACACATGCACACTGTATATGTAGTTGATACAGACATAGGGGACACATGCACACTGCATATGTAGTTGATACAGACATATGGGACACATGCACACTGTATATGTAGTTGCAACAGACATAGGGGACACATGCACACTGTATATGTAGTTGATACAGATATAGGGGACACATGGACACTGTATATGTAGTTAATACAGACATATGGGTCACATGTACACTGTATATGTAGTTGATACAGACATAGGGGACACATGGACACTGTATATGTAGTTGCAACATACATATGGGACACATGCAGTGTATATGTATTTGCAACAGACAAAGGGGACACATGTACACTGTATATGTAGTAGCAACATACATAGGGGACAAATGCACACTGTATATGTAGGTGCAACAGACAGAGCGGACACATGGACACTGTATATGTAGTTGATACAGACATAGGGGACACATGCACACTGTATATGTAGTTGATACTGACATAGGGTACAAAAGCACACTGTATATGTAGGTGCAACAGACAGAGCGGACATATGCACACTGTATATGTAGTTGCAACAGACATAGGGGACACATGCACACTGTATATGTAGTTGCAACAGACATAGGGGACACATGCACACTGTATATGTAGGTGCAACAGACAGAGCGGACATATGGACACTGTATATGTAGTTGCAACAGACATAGGTGACACATGCACACTGTATATGTAGTTGATACAGACATAGGGGACACATGCACACTGTATATGTAGGTGCAACAGACAGAGCGGACATATGGACACTGTATATGTAGTTGATACAGACATAGGGGACACATGCACACTGTATATGTAGTTGCAACAGACATAGGGGACACATGCACACTGTATATGTAGGTGTAACAGACAGAGCGGACATATGGACACTGTATATGTAGTTGCAACATACATATGGGACACATGCAGTGTATATGTAGTTGCAACAGACAAAGGGGACACATGTACACTGTATATGTAGTAGCAACAGACATAGGGGACACATGCACACTGTATATGTAGGTGTAACAGACAGAGCGGACACATGGACACTGTATATGTAGTTGATAAAGACATAGGGGACACATGCACACTGTATATGTAGGTGCAACAGACAGAGGGGACACATGCACACTGTATATGTAGGTGCAACAGACATAGGGGACACATGCACACTGTATATGTAGTTGCAACAGACATAGGGGACACATGCACACTGTATATGTAGTTGATACAGACATAGGGGACACATGCACACTGTATATGTAGGTGCAACAGACAGAGCGGATATATGGACACTGTATATGTAGTTGCAACAGACATATGGGACACATGCACACTGTATATGTAGTTGCAACAGACATAGGGGACACATGCACACTGTATATGTAGGTGCAACAGACAGAGCGGACATATGGACACTGTATATGTAGTTGCAACAGACATAGGGGACACATGCACACTGTATATGTAGGTGCAACAGACAGAGCGGACATATGGACACTGTATATGTAGTTGATACAGACATAGGGGACACATGCACACTGTATATGTAGTTGCAACAAACATAGGGGACACATGCACACTATATATGTAGTTGCAAGAGGCATAGGGAACACATGCAGTGTATATGTAGTTGCAACAGACATAGGGGACACATGCACACTGTATATGTAGTTGCAACAGACATAGGGGACACATGTACACTGTATATGTAGTTGATACAGATATATGGGACACATGCACACTGTATATGTAGTTGCAACAGACATAGGGGACACATGTACACTGTATATGTAGTTGATACAGACATAGGGGACACATGCACACTGTATATGTAGTTGATACAGACATATGGGACACATGCACACTGTATATGTAGTTGATACAGACATAGGGGACACATGCACACTGTATATGTAGTTGCAACAGACATAGGGGACACATGCACACTGTATATGTAGGTGCAACAGACAGAGCGGACACATGGACACTGTATATGTAGTTGATACAGACATAGGGACACATGGACACTGTATATGTAGTTGCAACATACATATGGGACACATGCAGTGTATATGTAGTTGCAACAGACAAAGGGGACACATGTACACTGTATATGTAGTAGCAACAGACATAGGGGACACATGCACACTGTATATGTAGGTGCAACAGACATAGGGGACACATGCACACTGTATATGTAGTTGATACAGACATATGGGACACATGCACACTGTATATGTAGTTGCAACAGACATAGGGGACACATGCACACTGTATATGTAGTTGCAACAGACATAGGGGACACATGCACACTGTATATGTAGTTGATACAGACATAGGGGACACATGCACACTGTATATGTAGGTGCAACAGACAGAGCGGACATATGGACACTGTATATGTAGTTGATACAGACATATGGGACACATGCACACTGTATATGTAGTTGCAACAGACATAGGGGACACAT
>JABXNX010001225.1:0-13334 GCA_014843695.1 Archivesica marissinica | reverse complement strand
CTACCCATAGAACTCCCCGGATAGAAAAATATTGTAGTTATTGTAGGCGTAATGGCCACGGACGAACAGAGTGTTGGGCAGATCCCAATTCACCTAGGTACAGGGGTACTAGAAACCTAGCAAACGGACACCAAGTGTCAAACACTACTCATAGTTCAGCCTTTATAACCAATGAGCCAGTGAACTCATGTGAAAATACCGAGATGGTAAATCCATTACTTGCCAAATATACAGGTCAAGCACGCATAAATAATAACACCGCACAAGTGACGTATTTGAGAGATTCAGGTGCGACAATTAGTTTATTGTCGGCTACTGATCAGACCGCTGATCATTTAGAATACACAGGTGAACGGGTAACAATCCGCGGTGTCAATTATATCCCTGGTAATTATCCGATAGCAAAGATTAGCGTCGATTGTCCAATATACCAAGGAACATTGAAGGTGGCTGTATTAAAACACAGATGCACCGCGGGGGTGGATCTTATAATAGGTAACGACTGTGAAACTGCCCCTGTCACTGATTTGATTACCTGTGGCGTGGTTACACGCTCAAATAAGAAAATTATCCCGTTTGATGAAATTGTCACGTCCAACCCAGACTCAGAAAACACGACCGATACAAATCACAATGTCTTACCTTTTCGGAATACAATTGAGATCAATTCCCCCTCTGAGAAAGCCAGTACAGTTAAACCCCAAAATATTCCCTCTATTGACGATTTGAGTCCTGATAAATTATTGCAAGAACAGAATAATGACCCGACCTTAGCACCCCTCTGGGAAATGGCTCAAGAAGGAACACCTATTCGGCAAGGATATTACATCCAGCTCGAACCCCGACTACTTATGAGGAGAGAACAACCTCAAGACACGTCCAAAGTTCGACCCTGGAAAATATATGATCAGGTGGTAGTTCCACGGGGATTCCGTGATCATATAACGGGACTCGCCCATGACAGTTTAAGTACGGGACACCAGGGACCTAGTAAGACCCTGAAGCGCATTAAGCGCCGCTTCTTTTGGCCGGGAATCCGCGCAGATGTTAAACGATTCTGCCATAGCTGTGGGCCGTGCCAGAGAGCGGGTAAGGGACAGAAAGCCACTGTAGCCCCATTGAAACCCCTGCCCATTATATCCCAACCATTCAAATTTATATCCGCTGATTTCGTTGGACCCATGAAGAAAACTATAAATGGGAACCAGTATATCTTGAATTTTATTGATCATGCCACTAAATATACGGAATCTTTCCCATGCGCCGCAGCGACAGCTGTTAATGCACAAAAAGCCCTGATCGAGATAATATCTCGACATGGAAAACCCCAGACCCTGTTGACTGACCGAGGAAGCGCTTTCATAGCTGAAACATTCACACGCTTCCTAGCCGAGCACGATATACGTCACTTAACTAGCACGAGTTACAGGCCTCAAACCAACGGATCAATAGAGAAATATAATGGTACATTGAAAACCATGCTTAGAATCCTTGGGGAGAACTCTTTATCGTCTTGGGATGAGATGCTACCCTGGCTATTATTTGCATATAGAAGTGCAGAGCACTCTAGCACAGGATATTCTCCCTTCTACCTTCTATATGGGCGCGAACCTAGAGATAATCTAGATTCCACTTATGATCTCTGGGCTAGAAATGAGCGGGATGAAGGGATCCCCATAAATAACTATGTACAAGAATTATGTCATAGATTAGCTGAAGCGTTACGTGACGCCAGCGAGAATGCACAACAGGCCGCAGATGGTCGTAAAACAAAGTATGACAGAAGTAAGAAAGCGAAAATGCGTGTATTCCAGCGTGGTGAATTAGTGTTAGTACGATTACCGTTAAAAGGTAATAAGCTGAAAAATGCCCTCCAGGGACCGTATCCGGTACACGAAAAGGTAGCGTCGCATACCTATATTATATACATGCCTGATAAGAGAGTAAAATACCGTGTTATGCATGTAAACCAGTTGAAGCCCTGGACAGGTAGGGAGGAGGGTGCAGCTCTAGCTGATAGTAGTCCGGTGTATGAGTCCCAAGACCCTACCCTATTAGATTACCAAGCCCCTACGGACATTGAGAAAGAATTCGATCCTTGCAGTCCTCTTGAATCTGTACCTAAGAAAACCTGGCCGGATATCAGTCATTTAAACCCAGACCACAGGGACGATATTAGTCAGTTATTTGACCGTTACCCCCGTTTATTCTCTGGACAACTGGGACGTTTCCACGGTGTTACCCATGATATTGATGTGCAAGGTGCTTCACCCGTAGTCCAGCCTTACTACCGCATGTCTCCAGAAAAGAAACAAATATTAAAAACTGAGCTAGATCAAATGTTGGAGTTAGGAATTATCCGCCCTAGCAGAAGCCAGTGGGCCTCTCCCATAATATTGGTACGCAAATCAGACTCAGAATGGCGACCATGTATTGATTATCGGAAAATTAATGACCTGACTCGAGGAGAAGCCTTCCCCATCCCGAGATTAGACGATCTCATTGATCAGGTCGCAGGTTCGAGTCTGATATCAATTTTAGATCTTAATAAAGGTTACTGGCAGATTCCGCTAACCCCTCGAGCTAGTGAAATTGCAGCGTTCATAACCCCCTGGGGCTTGTTTGAACCATTAACTCTCCCATTTGGTTTAAAAAACGGTGGAGTTACCTTCCAGAGGGCCATAAACGAGATAATCGCTCAATCCCCGACAGAACCCATCCGTGATAGATTTGCCGACGCATATCTGGATGATATTGCTGTTCGATCCAATTTATGGTCACAGCACATAAATCACTTGGATTGGACATTTCATAGACTAGAGGATAGTGGTGTTACTTTGAATCCGAAGAAGTGTAAAATTGGGTCTGGAACAGTCAAGTACTTGGGACATGAATTAGGGTCGGGAAAAATCAAACCAATTTCCAGCAAGGTTGAGTGTATTAGTAATATCTCTCCCCCACAGACCAAGAAACAATTACGAGGATATCTGGGATCAGTAGGATTTTACAGGAAATTCATTCCCCAGTTCGCTGAGATCGCCGCTCCCCTGACTGACTTATTAAAGGGCAAGCGATCAGGGAACATCATAACTCAGTGGAGCGATAAACATCAACTTGCTTTCGAATCCTTAAAGAAAGCTTTAACCAATAAACCCATACTGAAGGCCCCTGACTTTAACCAAGAGTTCGAACTCTATACTGATGCTTCCGATTTGGGAATTTCGGCTGTACTGACTCAGACCGTTGACCAAGTACCACACCCAGTAGCATTTTATTCCCGAAAACTTATTCCACGAGAGAAAAACTACTCTACAATAGAGAAGGAATTATTAGCTATAGTGGCCGGTATCGAACATTTTCGCATATATGTAAGCACAAGCAAAACAATAATTAATTCAGATCATAATCCCCTTGTATGGTTAAGTAGGTCGAAAACGTCCAATCAACGCCTCTTAAGATGGGCACTGTGTCTCTCAGAATTTAATCTGACCATTAAACATATCAAAGGGACTCAAAATGTTCTAGCAGACTTTCTCAGTAGAGTTCAATGACTGTGATGTTTGACTTAGTAAATGTACTTGGTATTATTTCAGTTGTTCAGTAAATAGTTATTGCCTCTATGATTAGAATGTTGGTACCTAGCGAAAGAAATGCTATTTTAGGACATATGATGTATTGATATTATGATTGTTTTCTACTGTATATTCAAAGGAATGAAGATTTGTAAATCGGCCGATAGCGGGCGATGTCAAACTTCTCCCCGGGTAGGGAGGATTGTGCAAAACCCCAATTTGCACGAAATATTTATTATTGTTATATATAAATAGTAATGTATTATATAAATACATTAAACTGTTTCTATATATGGCCAAATGTTTACCATGTAATATATATATATTTGTTTTATGCATAATCGTCTGCTATTATTTTCGCGCCTAAAATTATCAATCTCGCTTCGCGCGGGAAATGACTTAAGATGTTAGGCCTAATCTCAGTTTATCAAGGCCGTGGTTGCAGGTGTCCAGTTATGTAATACAAAGGCACCGAACTGGTTTGATGGTGTAATATTAGATAACAGGCCGTGGTTGCAGGTGTCCAGTTATGTAATACAAAGGCACCGAACTGGTTTGATGGTGTAATATTAGATAACATAACAGATGTTTAGGAATAACAGATGTTTTAGGAATTGTTATATCATATATACACTGATTCAATTATGTATATAAGAAATGGATTTTATTAACATAAATCAGACACACTAGAGCCTAACTCCAGGAGCGAGAAAGGTCGTGATCTCAATCTAGTATATAGAACATATAAACTGTATTTATGATACTTAGATATTATGGACATTATAAGAAATATAACTTATAAAGATTTGTCGAATAATTAAATTGTTCAGCCATAGAAGAAACAGAGTTTCGGCGAACCACCAGAAGGTGATTAAAAGTTAATCTAATCAGAAACAGTGATTAGATTATAGTGATATTGAGTAATGACGGATTAGAAAGATTGGATGTTAAATATATTGTGTAAGCGCATAGTCGGCTCACACAAATGGATTGTTAAATAAGCTTTTAATGATACGATGTATATATATATAGATCACTGATTATATATATATGGATATTTCTGATGCCAATTTAAACAAGATATTATATAGAAGAAATGTAATACTGTGTTGAGTTATCATTAATACATATAATAACGAAGAAACCCCCTAGACAACTCCAGCGAGTCTACAATAGGATAGACCCTGGTAAGAGCCGTAGCAACCGAGACATATTATTACGAGAAGAAAAAGGAGAGTTTGCGACAGCCTGCGCTATTTGATCATGTAACAAAAAGGGGCCATAATCCCATTTTGATCAGTTAGTTGGTATCACGTTATTATCAGTGCTAAACAGACGGATCTGTAGTCCAGTGATAAAACGCAGGACTGGTAATCCAGGGATCGCAGGTTCGATCCCCCGTCTGACCCTAATAAAATTAACAGTCTTTCAGATGGGACGTTAAACCGAGGTCTCGTGTCGGTGCTTCACACCGTGCACGTAAAAGAACCAGAGGAGACTCTGGAATGGGTCTCTGTTTGTATCATTGCACTATCCTCCAAAAATCTAAAATGACTAATCTCTTCAGGAGGCGTCGCTCATATGGGCAACCGGTAGCGACGATAAATAAACGTAAAACACACACACATCAGTGCTAACAAAAAGGGTCATGTGGAAAACATAAACACTCCTCTATAAATAACAACTATTATTCTTATCTTATGAGTATACTTCATAAAACAAACAAACATCTAGTTACATTCTAATAATCCAATCAGAACGCTCGTTTCAACGCGAACTGCGTCGCTTGAGAAATTTTCAAAACAAATTTGAAAAATTCTACGAAATCTCTTTTTGACGTACATTTTTGCCGAATAAACCTACACGTTAGTGGAAACACATTTTATTGATAATGTTATTCACTGTTAAAACTCTCCCGTCGAAGATTTTTTGTTGTTCCTGACAGAACCCATGTCCTAGTATGGAAATGTGACTTGCTATGGCCAATGTCTGTGGCAATTGTTTGCAAAGTATACATGCATGCAGCTTAAAGTTGTGTTTTATTTGAAGAACAATATAAAGACTCGGGATAGGCGTTATATTTGGACAGATTTGTTCAAAATTGTTTCATATAGGGCCATTTTACTGATTGATGCGAAATCTGACATCCCACAGAGTAGAATCCCTGTACTTAAATATATATACTAGTACCCCCAAACGTGCCGAATCCCTGTGCTATGTACTGGTGGCATATTACTGGCATTTACTGATGGCATGTACTGGTGACATTTATTGATGTCATTATTGGTAACATTTACTGATGTCATGTACTGGTGACATTTATTGATGTCATTATTGGTAACATTTACTGATGGCATTATTGGTAACATTTACTGATGGCATGTACTGGTGACATTTATTGATGTCATTATTGGTAACATTTACTGATGTCATGTACTGGTGACATTTATTGATGTCATTATTGGTAACATTTACTGATGTCATTATTGGTAACATTTACTGATGGCATGTACTGGTGACATTTACTGATGGCATGTACTGGTGACATTTATTGATGTCATTATTGGTAACATTTACTGATGTCATGTACTGGTGACATTTACTGATGGCATGTACTGGTGACATTTATTGATGTCATTATTGGTAACATTTATTGATGTCATTATTGGTAACATTTACTGATGTCATGTACTGGTGACATTTATTGATGGCATGTACTGGTAACATTTACTGATGTCATTATTGGTAACATTTACTGATGGCATGTACTGGTGGCATACTACTGGCATTTACTGATGGCATGTACTGGTGACATTTATTGATGTTATTATTGGTAACATTTACTGATGGCATGTACTAGTGACATTTATTGATGTTATTATTGGTAACATTTACTGATGGCATGTACTAGTGACATTTATTGATGTCATTATTGGTAACATTTACTGATGGCATGTACTAGTGACATTTATTGATGTCATTATTGGTAACATTTACTGATGGCATGTACTAGTGACATTTATTGATGTCATTATTGGTAACATTTACTGATGGCATGTACTGGTGGCATACTACTGGCATTTACTGATGGCATGTACTGGTGACATTTATTGATGTTATTATTGGTAACATTTACTGATGTCATTATTGGTAACATTTACTGATGTTATTATTGGTAACATTTACTGATGGCATGTACTAGTAACATTTACTGATGTCATTATTGGTAACATTTATTGATGTCATTATTGGTAACATTTACTGATGGCATGTACTAGTGACATTTATTGATGGCATTATTGGTAACATTTACTGATGTCATTATTGGTAACATTTACTGATGGCATGTACTAGTGACATTTATTGATGTCATTATTGGTAACATTTACTGATGGCATGTACTAGTGACATTTATTGATGTTATTATTGGTAACATTTACTGATGGTATGTACTGGTGACATTTATTGATGTTATTATTGGTAACATTTACTGATGGCATGTACTGGTGACATTTATTGATGTCATTATTGGTAACATTTACTGATGGCATGTACTGGTGACATTTACTGATGTCATTATTGGTAACATTTACTGATGTCATGTACTGGTGACATTTACTGATGTCATTATTGGTAACATTTACTGATGGCATGTACTGGTGACATTTATTGATGTCATTATTGGTAACATTTACTGATGGCACGTACTGGTGACATTTATTGATGTCATTATTGGTAACATTTACTGATGTCATGTACTGGTGACATTTATTGATGTCATTATTGGTAACATTTACTGATGTCATTATTGGTAACATTTACTGATGTCATGTACTGGTGACATTTATTGATGTTATTATTGGTAACATTTACTGATGGTATGTACTAGTGACATTTATTGATGTCATTATTGGTAACATTTACTGATGGCATTATTGGTAACATTTACTGATGTCATGTACTGGTGACATTTATTGATGTTATTATTGGTAACATTTACTGATGGCATGTACTAGTGACATTTATTGATGTTATTATTGGTAACATTTACTGATGGCATGTACTGGTGACATTTATTGATGTCATTATTGGTAACATTTACTGATGTCATGTACTGGTAACATTTATTGATGTCATTATTGGTAACATTTACTGATGTCATGTACTGGTGACATTTATTGATGTCATTATTGGTAACATTTACTGATGGCATGTACTGGTGACATTTATTGATGTCATTATTGATAACATTTACTGATGGCATGTACTGGTGACATTTATTGATGTCATTATTGGTAACATTTACTGATGTCATGTACTGGTGACATTTATTGATGTCATTATTGGTAACATTTACTGATGTCATGTACTGGTGACATTTATTGATGTCATTATTGGTAACATTTATTGATGTCATTATTGGTAACATTTACTGATGGCATGTACTGGTGACATTTATTGATGTCATTATTGATAACATTTACTGATGGCATGTACTGGTGACATTTATTGATGTCATTATTGGTAACATTTACTGATGTCATGTACTGGTGACATTTATTGATGTCATTATTGGTAACATTTACTGATGTCATTATTGGTAACATTTACTGATGGCATGTACTGGTGACATTTATTGATGGCATGTACTGGTGACATTTATTGATGTCATTATTGGTAACATTTACTGATGTCATTATTGGTAACATTTATTGATGTCATGTACTGGTGACATTTATTGATGTCATTATTGGTAACATTTACTGATGTCATGTACTGGTAACATTTATTGATGTCATTATTGGTAACATTTACTGATGTCATTATTGGTAACATTTACTGATGTCATGTACTGGTGACATTTATTGATGTCGTTATTGGTAACATTTACTGATGTCATTATTGGTAACATTTACTGATGGCATGTACTGGTGACATTTATTGATGTCATTATTGGTAACATTTACTGATGTCATGTACTGGTGACATTTATTGATGTCATTATTGGTAACATTTACTGATGTCATTATTGGTAACATTTATTAATGTCATGTACTGGTGACATTTATTGATGTCATTATTGGTAACATTTACTGATGGCATGTACTGGTGGCATACTACTGGCATTTACTGATGGCATGTACTGGTGACATTTATTGATGTCATTATTGGTAACATTTACTGATGTCATTATTGGTAACATTTACTGATGTCATGTACTGGTGACATTTATTGATGTCATTATTGGTAACATTTACTGATGTCATGTACTGGTGACATTTATTGATGTCATTATTGGTAACATTTACTGATGCCATTATTGGTAACATTTACTGATGTCATTATTGGTAACATTTACTGATGTCATGTACTGGTGACATTTATTGATGTCATTATTGGTAACATTTACTGATGTCATGTACTAGTGACATTTATTGATGTCATTATTGGTAACATTTACTGATGTCATTATTGGTAACATTTACAGATGTCATGTACTGGTGACATTTATTGATGTCATTATTGGTAACATTTACTGATGTCATGTACTGGTAACATTTATTGATGTCATTATTGGTAACATTTATTGATGGCATGTACTGGTAACATTTACTGATGTCATTATTGGTAACATTTACTGATGTCATGTACTAGTGACATTTATTGATGTCATTATTGGTAACATTTACTGAGGTCATGTACTGGTGACATTTATTGATGTTATTATTGGTAACATTTATTGATGTCATTATTGGTAACATTTACTGATGTCATGTACTGGTGACATTTACTGATGTCATTATTGGTAACATTTACTGATGTCATTATTGGTAACATTTACTGATGTCATGTACTGGTGACATTTATTGATGTCATTATTGGTAACATTTACTGATGTCATGTACTAGTGACATTTATTGATGTCATTATTGGTAACATTTACTGAGGTCATGTACTGGTGACATTTATTGATGTTATTATTGGTAACATTTATTGATGTCATTATTGGTAACATTTACTGATGTCATGTACTGGTGACATTTACTGATGTCATTATTGGTAACATTTACTGATGTCATTATTGGTAACATTTACTGATGTCATGTACTGGTGACATTTATTGATGTCATTATTGGTAACATTTACTGATGGCATGTACTAGTGACATTTATTGATGTCATTATTGGTAACATTTACTGATGGCATGTACTAGTGACATTTATTGATGTCATTATTGGTAACAGTTACTGATGGCATGTACTGGTGACATTTATTGATGTCATTATTGGTAACATTTACTGATGGCATGTACTAGTGACATTTATTGATGTTATTATTGGTAACATTTACTGATGGCATGTACTAGTAACATTTATTGATGTCATTATTGGTAACATTTACTGATGGCATGTACTGGTGGCATACTACTGGCATTTACTGATGGCATGTACTGGTGACATTTATTGATGTTATTATTGGTAACATTTACTGATGTCATTATTGGTAACATTTACTGATGTTATTATTGGTAACATTTACTGATGGCATGTGCTAGTGACATTTATTGATGTCATTATTGGTAACATTTACTGATGGCATGTACTGGTGACATTTATTGATGTCATTATTGGTAACATTTACTGATGGCATGTACTAGTGACATTTATTGATGGCATTATTGGTAACATTTACTGATGTCATGTACTGGTGACATTTATTGATGTCATTATTGGTAACATTTACTGATGTCATTATTGGTAACATTTATTGATGTCATTATTGGTAACATTTACTGATGGCATGTACTAGTGACATTTATTGATGGCATTATTGGTAACATTTACTGATGTCATTATTGGTAACATTTACTGATGGCATGTACTAGTGACATTTATTGATGTTATTATTGGTAACATTTACTGATGGCATGTACTGGTGACATTTATTGATGTTATTATTGGTAACATTTACTGATGGCATGTACTAGTGACATTTATTGATGTCATTATTGGTAACATTTACTGATGGCATGTACTGGTGACATTTACTGATGTCATTATTGGTAACATTTACTGATGTCATGTACTGGTGACATTTACTGATGTCATTATTGGTAACATTTACTGATGGCATGTACTGGTGACATTTATTGATGTCATTATTGGTAACATTTACTGATGGCATGTACTGGTGACATTTATTGATGTCATTATTGGTAACATTTACTGATGTCATGTACTGGTGACATTTATTGATGTCATTATTGGTAACATTTACTGATGTCATTATTGGTAACATTTACTGATGTCATGTACTGGTGACATTTATTGATGTTATTATTGGTAACATTTACTGATGGTATGTACTAGTGACATTTATTGATGTCATTATTGGTAACATTTACTGATGGCATTATTGGTAACATTTACTGATGTCATGTACTGGTGACATTTATTGATGTTATTATTGGTAATATTTACTGATGGCATGTACTAGTGACATTTATTGATGTTATTATTGGTAACATTTACTGATGGCATGTACTGGTGACATTTATTGTTGTCATTATTGGTAACATTTACTGATGTCATGTACTGGTAACATTTATTGATGTCATTATTGGTAACATTTACTGATGTCATGTACTGGTGACATTTATTGATGTCATTATTGGTAACATTTACTGATGGCATGTACTGGTGACATTTATTGATGTCATTATTGGTAACATTTACTGATGGCATGTACTGGTGACATTTATTGATGTCATTATTGGTAACATTTACTGATGTCATGTACTGGTGACATTTATTGATGTCATTATTGGTAACATTTACTGATGTCATTATTGGTAACATTTACTGATGGCATGTACTGGTGACATTTATTGATGGCATGTACTGGTGACATTTATTGATGTCATTATTGTAACATTACTGATGTCATTATTGGTAACATTTATTGATGTCATGTACTGGTGACATTTATTGATGTCATTATTGGTAACATTTACTGATGTCATGTACTGGTAACATTTATTGATGTCATTATTGGTAACATTTACTGATGTCATTATGGTAACATTTACTGATGTCATGTACTGGTGACATTTATTGATGTCGTTATTGGTAACATTTACTGATGTCATTATTAGTAACATTTACTGATGGCATTACACAACAAAACAACACATGTACTGGTGACATTTATTGATGTCATTATTGGTAACATTTACTGATGTCATGTACTGGTGACATTTATTGATGTCATTATTGGTAACATTTACTGATGTCATTATTGGTAACATTTACTGATGTCATGTACTGGTGACATTTATTGATGTCATTATTGGTAACATTTACTGATGTCATGTACTGGTAACATTTATTGATGTCATTATTGGTAACATTTATTGATGGCATGTACTGGTAACATTTACTGATGTCATTATTGGTAACATTTACTGATGTCATTATTGGTAACATTTACTGATGTCATGTACTGGTGACATTTATTGATGTCATTATTGGTAACATTTACTGATGTCATGTACTAGTGACATTTATTGATGTCATTATTGGTAACATTTACTGATGTCATTATTGGTAACATTTACAGATGTCATGTACTGGTGACATTTATTGATGTCATTATTGGTAACATTTACTGATGTCATGTACTGGTAACATTATTGATGTCATTATTGGTAACATTTATTGATGGCATGTACTGGTAACATTTACTGATGTCATTATTGGTAACATTTACTGATGTCATGTACTAGTGACATTTATTGATGTCATTATTGGTAACATTTACTGAGGTCATGTACTGGTGACATTTATTGATGTTATTATTGGTAACATTTATTGATGTCATTATTGGTAACATTTACTGATGGCATGTACTAGTGACATTTATTGATGTCATTATTGGTAACATTTACTGATGGCATGTACTAGTGACATTTATTGATGTCATTATTGGTAACAGTTACTGATGGCATGTACTGGTGACATTTATTGATGTCATTATTGGTAACATTTACTGATGGCATGTACTAGTGACATTTATTGATGTTATTATTGGTAACATTTACTGATGGCATGTACTAGTGACATTTATTGATGTCATTATTGGTAACATTTACTGATGGCATGTACTGGTGGCATACTACTGGCATTTACTGATGGCATGTACTGGTGACATTTATTGATGTTATTATTGGTAACATTTACTGATGTCATTATTGGTAACATTTACTGATGTCATGTACTGGTGACCTTTATTGATGTCATTATTGGTAACATTTACTGATGGCATGTACTAGTGACATTTATTGATGTTATTATTGGTAACATTTACTGATGGCATGTACTAGTGACATTTATTGATGTTATTATTGGTAACATTTACTGATGGCATGTACTAGTGACATTTATTGATGTCATTATTGGTAACATTTACTGATGGCATGTACTGGTGGCATACTACTGGCATTTACTGATGGCATGTACTGGTGACATTTATTGATGTTATTATTGGTAACATTTACTGATGTCATTATTGGTAACATTTACTGATGTTATTATTGGTAACATTTACTGATGGCATGTACTAGTGACATTTATTGATGTCATTATTGGTAACATTTACTGATGGCATGTACTGGTGACATTTATTGATGTCATTATTGGTAACATTTACTGATGGCATGTACTAGTGACATTTATTGATGGCATTATTGGTAACATTTACTGA
>JABXNX010001224.1:0-13336 GCA_014843695.1 Archivesica marissinica | reverse complement strand
GCTAGATTAAAGTCCCATCTGAAAGATTGTTAATTTTATTAGAGTCAGACGAGGGATCGAATCTGCGATCCCTAGATTACCAGCCCAATGTGTTACCACTGGACTACATATCCGTCTGCACTATCGTCTAAAAGTTATAATGACTAATCTCTTCGGGAGGCGTCGCTCATATGGGCAACCGGTATCGACGATAGATAAACGTGAAATCAAATAACATTAATTCGATTCATTACAGGCATTCGTGATAATAGGGTCGGGTCGAAATGCTGACCGATGAAAACTACACAGATCTTGAAGAAAAGGGTTACACTGTCCTGAGCGGTGTACTCACTGAACAAGAATGCGACGAGGCTATAGCCGACTACAGGACGTGGCTTGCTACATTCGGGGACACCTTTCCAGAGACGTACCACTCTCTAATTAAAACAAACAGCTCCTGTCATCTGGAGGTTACATGGCGACTTAGATTGAAGGCGAAGCCATTGTTTGCTCAACTTTGTAAAACGGAAAAACTTTCAACAAGTTTCGACGCCATTGCTATCGGACGCCCACCGGAAGAGGGCGCTGAAGAGTTTCAAGATCCAGACAAGAATTGGTTTCACGCGGATTTTACCCCATCAAGAGTCGGAGAGCATGCATACCAGGGGGCGCTGTACTTGGAAGAACAAACAGAAAACGACTGGACATTTCAAGTTATGCAACGATCTCACAAAATGTTAGAAGAGTTTTATGAGAAATTTCCAGAACGGGCGGATGCCGTCAGAAGATTTGGTTGTCATACAGATCTCAATGCTGAAGAGGTTTTATACTTTAAGAATGCCGGGTGTACGGCAACCAGGGTTCCTGTTCCCAAGGGCGGATTTGTTCTGTGGGACTCCAGGCTTGTGCATGCAAATGCAGCTCCAATTCCGGTATAGTTTATTATAATTTTCTATAGAATTTCAAGTTTATAAATACAGTAAAACAACATATTGGTAATCTTGAAACTGGTTGCTGAATACAGGTTGGCTGCTTAATAAAGGTGACCACTAACACAGGTTTGACTGTATTGTTACAGCTTGATTGGACAGTTGTACATTTGCATAGTTTATACAGTTGAAGATAATGTTATCCACTACACATTACACACCACATCACAAGCAATACGACTGCAAATTAAATCCACCACACCACATCACACCACCACCACAACTCACCGATAATAAATTCCATCACACCACACCACCAGTAGTACGACAGATAATAAATTCCATCACATAACATCACCAGTACTACGACAGATAATAAATTCCACCACACCACCAGTACTACGACAGATAATAAATTCCACCACACCACCAGTACTACGACAGATAATCAATTCCACCACACCACCAGTACTACAACAGATAATCAATTCCATCACACCACACCACCAGTACTACGACAGATAATAAAGTCCATCACACCACCAGTACTACGACAGATAATAAATTCCATCACATCACACCACCAGTACTACGACAGATAATCAATTCCATCACACCACCAGTACTACGAAAGATAATAAATTCCATCACACCACCAGTACTACGACAGATAATAAATTCCATCACATCACACCACCAGTACTACGACAGATAATAAATTCCATCACTCCACCAGTACTACGACAGATAATAAATTCCACCACACCACACCACCAGTACTACGACAGATAATAAATTCCATCACATCACACCACCAGTACTACGACAGATAATAAATTCCATCACACCACCAGTACTACGACAGATAATAAATTCCATCACACCACCAGTACTACGACAGATAATAAATTCCACCACACAAACCACCAGTACTACGAAAGATAATAAATTCCACCACACCACCAGTACTACGACAGATAATCAATTCAATCACATCACACCACCAGTACTACGACAGATAATAAATTCCATCACATCACACCACCAGTACTACGACAGATGATCAATTCCATCACATCACACCACCAGTACTACGACAGATAATAAATTCCACCACACCACCAGTACTACGACAGATAATAAATTCCATCCCATCACACCACCAGTACTACGACAGATAATAAATTCCACCACACCACCAGTACTACGACAGATAATAAATTCCATCACATCACACCACCAGTACTACGACAGATAATAAATTCCACCACACCACCAGTACTACGACAGATAATAAATTCCATCACACCACCAGTACTACGACAGATAATAAATTCCATCACATCACACCACCAGTACTACGACAGATAATAAATTCCACCACACCACCAGTACTAGGACAGATAATAAATTCCATCACACCACCAGTACTACGACAGATAATAAATGCCACCACACCACCAGTACTACGACAGATAATAAATTCCATCACACCACCAGTACTACGACAGATAATAAATTCCACCACACCACCAGTACTACGACAGATAATAAATTCCATCACATCACACCACCAGTACTACGACAGATAATAAATTCCACCACACCACCAGTACTACGACAGATAATAAATTCCATCACATCACACCACCAGTACTACGACAGATAATAAATTCCATCACACCACCAGTACTACGACAGATAATAAATTCCATCACACCACCAGTACTACGACAGATAATCAATTCCACCACACCACACCACCAGTACTACGACAGATAATAAATTCCACCACACCACCAGTACTACGACAGATAATCAATTCCATCACATCACACCACCAGTACTACGACAGATAATCAATTCCATCACACCACACCACCAGTACTACGACAGATAATCAATTCCATCACACCACCAGTACTACGACAGATAATCAATTCCATCACACCACCAGTACTACGACAGATAATCAATTCAATCACACCACCAGTACTACGAAAGATAATAAATTCCATCACACCACCAGTACTACGACAGATAATCAATTCCATCACACCACCAGTACTACGACAGATAATCAATTCCATCACATCACACCGCCAGTACTACGACAGATAATCAATTCCATCACATCACACCACCAGTACTACGACAGATGATCAATTCCATCACATCACACCACCAGTACTACGACAGATAATAAATTCCACCACACCACCAGTACTACGACAGATAATCAATTCCATCACATCACACCACCAGTACTACGACAGATAATCAATTCCATCACACCACCAGTACTACGACAGATAATCAATTCCATCACATCACACCACCAGTACTACGACAGATAATAAATTCCACCACACCACCAGTACTACGACAGATAATAAATTCCATCACACCACCAGTACTACGACAGATAATAAATTCCATCACATCACACCACCAGTACTACGACAGATAATAAATTCCACCACACCACCAGTACTACGACAGATAATAAATTCCATCACACCACCAGTACTACGACAGATAATAAATTCCACCACACCACCAGTACTACGACAGATAATAAATTCCATCACACCACCAGTACTACGACAGATAATAAATTCCACCACACCACCAGTACTACGACAGATAATAAATTCCATCACATCACACCACCAGTACTACGACAGATAATAAATTCCACCACACCACCAGTACTACGACAGATAATCAATTCCATCACATCACACCACCAGTACTACGACAGATAATAAATTCCATCACACCACCAGTACTACGACAGATAATAAATTCCATCACACCACCAGTACTACGACAGATAATCAATTCCATCACACCACACCACCAGTACTACGACAGATAATAAATTCCACCACACCACCAGTACTACGACAGATAATCAATTCCATCACATCACACCACCAGTACTACGACAGATAATCAATTCCATCACACCACACCACCAGTACTACGACAGATAATCAATTCCATCACACCACCATTACTACCACAGATAATCAATTCCATCACACCACCAGTACTACGACAGATAATCAATTCAATCACACCACCAGTACTACGAAAGATAATAAATTCCATCACACCACCAGTACTACGACAGATAATCAATTCCATCACACCACCAGTACTACGACAGATAATCAATTCCATCACATCACACCGCCAGTACTACGACAGATAATCAATTCCATCATATCACACCACCAGTACTACGACATATAATAAATTTCACCACACCACCAGTACTACGACAGATAATAAATTCCATCACATCACACCACCAGTACTACGACAGATAATAAATTCCACCACACCACCAGTACTACGACAGATAATAAATTCCATCACATCACACCACCAGTACTACGACAGATAATAAATTCCACCACACCACCAGTACTACGACAGATAATAAATTCCATCACATCACACCACCAGTACTACGACAGATAATAAATTCCACCACACCACCAGTACTACGACAGATAATAAATTCCATCACATCACACCACCAGTACTACGACAGATAATAAATTCCACCACACCACCAGTACTACGACAGATAATAAATTCCATCACATCACACCACCAGTACTACGACAGATAATCAATTCCATCATACCACCAGTACTACGAAAGATAATAAATTCCACCACACCACCAGTACTACGACAGATAATCAATTCAATCACATCACACCACCAGTACTACGACAGATAATCAATTCCATCACATCACACCACCAGTACTACGACAGATAATCAATTCCATCACATCACACCACCAGTACTACGACAGATAATCAATTCCACCACACCACCAGTACTACGACAGATAATCAATTCCATCACACCACACCACCAGTACTACGACAATAATAAATCCATCACACCACCAGTACTACGACAGATAATAAATTCCATCACATCACACCACCAGTACTACGACAGATAATCAATTCCATCACACACACCACCAGTACTACGACAGATAATAAATTCCATCACACCACCAGTACTACGACAGATAATCAATTCCATCACATCACACCACCAGTACTACGACAGATAATAAATTCCATCACTCCACCAGTACTACGACAGATAATAAATTCCACCACACCACACCACCAGTACTACGACAGATAATAAATTCCATCACATCACACCACCAGTACTACGACAGATAATAAATTCCATCACACCACCAGTACTACGACAGATAATAAATCCATCACACCACCAGTACTACGACAGATAATAAATTCCACCACACCAACCACCAGTACTACGAAAGATAATAAATTCCACCACACCACCAGTACTACGACAGATAATCAATTCAATCACATCACACCACCAGTACTACGACAGATAATAAATTCCATCACATCACACCACCAGTACTACGACAGATAATCAATTCCATCACATCACACCACCAGTACTACGACAGATAATAAATTCCACCACACCACCAGTACTACGACAGATAATAAATTCCACCACACCACCAGTACTACGACAGATAATAAATTCCATCACATCACACCACCAGTACTACGACATATAATAAATTCCACCACACCACCAGTACTACGACAGATAATCAATTCCATCACATCACACCACCAGTACTACGACAGATAATAAATTCCACCACACCACCAGTACTACGACAGATAATAAATTCCATCACACCACCAGTAACGACAGATAATAATTCCATCACATCACACCACCAGTACTACGACAGATAATAAATTCCACACCACCAGTACTAGACAGATAATACACACCACGTAATCACACACCACCAGTACTACGACAGATAATAAATTCCACACACCACCAGTACTACGACAGATAATAATTCCATCACACCACCAGTACTACGACAGATAATAAATTCCACCACACCACCAGTACTAGACAGATAATAAATTCCACACACCACCAGTACTACGACAGATAATAAATTCCATCACATCACACCACCAGTACTACGACAGATAATAAATTCCATCACATCACACCACCAGTACTACGACAGATAATAAATTCCATCACATCACACCACCAGTACTACGACAGATAATAAATTCCATCACACCACCAGTACTACGACAGATAATAAATTCCACCACACCACACCACCAGTACTACGAAAGATAATAAATTCCACCACACCACCAGTACTACGACAGATAATCAATTCCATCACATCACACCACCAGTACTACGACAGATAATCAATTCCATCACACCACACCACCATTACTACCACAGATAATCAATTCCATCACATCACCAGTACTACGACAGATAATCAATTCAATCACACCACCAGTACTACGAAAGATAATAAATTCCATCACACCACCAGTACTACGACAGATAATCAATTCCATCACATCACACCGCCAGTACTACGACATATAATCAATTCCATCATATCACACCACCAGTAGTACGACAGATAATCAATTACATCACATCACACCACCAGTACTACGACAGATAATAAATTCCATCACACCACCAGTACTACGACAGATAATCAATTCCAACATATCACACCGCCAGTACTACGACAGATAATCAATTCCATCATATCACACCACCAGTAGTACGACAGATGATCAATTCCATCACATCACACCACCAGTACTACGACAGATAATCAATTCCATCACACCACCAGTAGTACGACAGATGATCAATTCCATCACATCACACCACCAGTACTACGACAGATAATCAATACCATCACACCACCAGTACTACGACAGATAATCAATTCCATCATATCACACCACCAGTAGTACGACAGATGATCAATTCCATCACATCACACCACCAGTACTACGACAGATAATCAATATCATCACACCACCAGTACTACGACAGATAAACAATTCCATCACACCACCAGTACTACGACAGATAATCAATTCCATCACATCACACCACCAGTACTACGACAGATAATCAATTCCATCACACCACACCACCAGTACTACGACATATAATCAATTCCATCACACCACCAGTACTACGACAGATAATCAATTCCATCACACCACACCACCAGTACTACGACATATAATCAATTCCATCACACCACCAGTACTACGACAGATAATCAATTCAATCACACCACCAGTACTACGACAGATAATCAATTCCATCACATCACACCACCAGTACTACGACAGATGATCAATTCCATCACATCACACCACCAGTACTACGACAGATAATAAATTCCACCACACCACCAGTACTACGACAGATAATCAATTCCATCACACCACACCACCATTACTACCACAGATAATCAATTCCATCACACCACCAGTACTACGACAGATAATCAATTCAATCACACCACCAGTACTACGAAAGATAATAAATTCCATCACACCACCAGTACTACGACAGATAATCAATTCCATCACACCACCAGTACTACGACAGATAATTAATTCCATCACATCACACCGCCAGTACTACGACAGATAATCAATTCCATCATATCACACCACCAGTACTACGACATATAATAAATTTCACCACACCACCAGTACTACGACAGATAATAAATTCCATCACATCACACCACCAGTACTACGACAGATAATAAATTCCACCACACCACCAGTACTACGAAAGATAATAAATTCCATCACATCACACCACCAGTACTACGACAGATAATAAATTCCACCACACCACCAGTACTACGACAGATAATAAAGTCCATCACACCACCAGTACTACGACAGATAATAAATTCCACCACACCAAACCACCAGTACTACGAAAGATAATAAATTCCACCACACCACCAGTACTACGACAGATAATCAATTCAATCACATCACACCACCAGTACTACGACAGATGATCAATTCCATCACATCACACCACCAGTACTACGACAGATAATAAATTCCACCACACCACCAGTACTACGACAGATAATCAATTCAATCACATCACACCACCAGTACTACGACAGATAATAAATTCCATCACATCACACCACCAGTACTACGACAGATAATAAATTCCATCACACCACCAGTACTACGACAGATAATAAATTCCACCACACCACACCACCAGTACTACGAAAGATAATAAATGCCACCACACCACCAGTACTACGACAGATAATCAATTCCATCACATCACACCACCAGTACTACGACAGATAATCAATTCCATCACACCACACCACCATTACTACCACAGATAATCAATTCCATCACATCACCAGTACTACGACAGATAATCAATTCAATCACACCACCAGTACTACGAAAGATAATAAATTCCATCACACCACCAGTACTACGACAGATAATCAATTCCATCACATCACACCGCCAGTACTACGACATATAATCAATTCCATCATATCACACCACCAGTAGTACGACAGATAATCAATTCCATCACATCACACCACCAGTACTACGACAGATAATAAATTCCATCACACCACCAGTACTACGACAGATAATCAATTCCAACATATCACACCACCAGTACTACGACAGATAATCAATACCATCACACCACCAGTACTACGACAGATAATCAATTCCATCATATCACACCACCAGTAGTACGACAGATGATCAATTCCATCACATCACACCACCAGTACTACGACAGATAATCAATTCCATCACACCACCAGTACTACGACAGATAATCAATTCCATCACACACCACCAGTACTACGACAGATAATCAATTCCATCACATCACACCACCAGTACTACGACAGATAATCAATTCCATCACACCACCAGTACTACGACAGATAATCAATTCCATCAACACACCACCAGTACTACGACAGATAATCAATTCCATCACATCACACCACCAGTACTACGACAGATAATCAATTCCATCACACCACCAGTACTACGACAGATAATAATTCCATCACATCACACCACCAGTACTACGACAGATAATCAATTCCATCAATCACACCACCAGTACTACGACAGATAATCAATTCCATCACACCACCCACCAGTACTACGACAGATAATAAATTCCACCACACCACCAGTACTACGACAGATAATAAATTCCACCACACCACCAGTACTACGACAGATAATAAATTCCATCACATCACACCACCAGTACTACGACAGATAATCAATTCCATCACACCACCAGTACTACGACAGATAATCAATTCCATCACACCACCAGTACTACGACAGATAATAAATTCCATCACATCACACCACCAGTACTACGACAGATAATCAATTCCATCACACCACCAGTACTACGACAGATAATAAATTCCATCACATCACACCACCAGTACTACGACAGATAATAAATTCCACCACACCACCAGTACTACGACAGATAATAAATTCCATCACATCACACCACCAGTACTACGACAGATAATCAATTCCATCACACCACCAGTACTACGACAGATAATAAATTCCATCACACCACCAGTACTACGACAGATAATAAATTCCATCACATCACACCACCAGTACTACGACAGATAATAAATTCCATCACACCACCAGTACTACGACAGATAATAAATTCCACCACACCACACCACCAGTACTACGACAGATAATAAATTCCATCACATCACACCACCAGTACTACGACAGATAATCAATTCCATCACATCACACCACCAGTACTACGACAGATAATCAATTCCATCACACCACACCACCATTACTACGACAGATAATCAATTCCATCACACCACCAGTACTACGACAGATAATCAATTCAATCACACCACCAGTACTACGAAAGATAATAAATTCCATCACACCACCAGTACTACGACAGATAATCAATTCCATCACACCACCAGTACTACGACAGATAATCAATTCCATCACATCACACCGCCAGTACTACGACAGATAATCAATTCCATCACATCACACCACCAGTACTACGACAGATAATCAATTCCATCACATCACACCACCAGTACTACGACAGATAATAAATTCCACCACACCACCAGTACTACGACAGATAATCAATTCCATCACACCACACCACCAGTACTACGACAGATAATCAATTCCATCACACCACCAGTACTACGACAGATAATCAATTCAATCACACCACCAGTACTACGACAGATAATAAATTCCATCACACCACCAGTACTACGACAGATAATCAATTCCATCACACCACCAGTACTACGACAGATAATCAATTCCATCACATCACACCACCAGTACTACGACAGATAATAAATTCCATCACACCACCAGTACTACGACAGATAATCAATTCCACAATCACACCACCAGTACTACGACAGATAATCAATTCCATCACATCACACCACCAGTACTACGACAGATAATCAATTCCATCACACCACCAGTACTACGACAGATAATAAATTCCATCACACCACCAGTACTACGACAGATAATAAATTCCATCACACCACCAGTACTACGACAGATAATCAATTCCACAATCACACCACCAGTAGTACGACAGATAATCAATTCCATCACATCACACCACCAGTACTACGACAGATAATCAATTCCATCACACCACCAGTACTACGACAGATAATAAATTCCATCACACCACCAGTACTACGACAGATAATAAATTCCATCACACCACCAGTACTACGACAGATAATCAATTCCACAATCACACCACCAGTACTACGACAGATAATCAATTCCATCACATCACACCACCAGTACTACGACAGATAATCAATTCCATCACACCACCAGTACTACGACAGATAATCAATTCCATCAATCACACCACCAGTACTACGACAGATAATCAATTCCATCACATCACACCACCAGTACTACGACAGATAATCAATTCCATCACACCACCAGTACTACGACAGATAATCAATTCCATCACACCACCAGTACTACGACAGATAATCAATTCCACCACACCACCAGTACTACGACAGATAATCAATTCCATCACATCACACCACCAGTACTACGACAGATAATCAATTCCACATCACACCACCAGTACTACGACAGATAATAAATTCCATCACATCACACCACCAGTACTACGACAGATAATCAATTCCATCACACCACCAGTACTACGACAGATAATAAATTCCACCACACCACCAGTACTACGACAGATAATCAATTCCATCACACCACCAGTACTACGACAGATAATCAATTCCATCACACCACCAGTACTACGACAGATAATCAATTCCACCACACCACCAGTACTACGACAGATAATCAATTCCATCACATCACACCACCAGTACTACGACAGATAATCAATTCATCACATCACACCACCAGTACTACGACAGATAATAAATTCCATCACATCACACCACCAGTACTACGACAGATAATCAATTCCATCACACCACCAGTACTACGACAGATAATAAATTCCACCACACCACCAGTACTACGACAGATAATCAATTCCATCACACCACCAGTACTACGACAGATAATCAATTCCATCACACCACCAGTACTACGACAGATAATCAATTCCACCACACCACCAGTACTACGACAGATAATCAATTCCATCACACCACAACTACGACAGATAATCAATTCCATCACATCACACCACCAGTACTACGACAGATAATCAATTCCATCACATCACACCACCAGTACTACGACAGATAATCAATTCCATCACACCACCAGTACTACGACAGATAATCAATTCCATCACACCACCACCAGTACTACGACAGATAATCAATTCCATCACACCACCAGTACTACGACAGATAATCAATTCCATCACACCACCAGTACTACGACAGATAATCAATTCCATCAATCACACCACCAGTAGTACGACAGATGATCAATTCCATCACATCACACCACCAGTACTACGACAGATAATAAATTCCATCACACCACCAGTACTACGACAGATAATCAATTCCATCACATCACACCACCAGTACTACGACAGATAATCAATTCCATCATATCACACCACCAGTACTACGACAGATAATCAATTCCATCACATCACACCACCAGTACTACGACAGATAATAAATTCCATCACACCACCAGTACTACGACAGATAATCAATTCCAACATATCACACCACCAGTACTACGACAGATAATCAATTCCATCATATCACACCACCAGTAGTACGACAGATGATCAATTCCATCACATCACACCACCAGTACTACGACAGATAATAAATTCCATCACACCACCAGTACTACGACAGATAATCAATTCCATCACATCACACCACCAGTACTACGACAGATAATCAATTCCATCATATCACACCACCAGTACTACGACAGATAATCAATTCCATCACATCACACCACCAGTACTACGACAGATAATAAATTCCATCACACCACCAGTACTACGACAGATAATCAATTCCAACATATCACACCACCAGTACTACGACAGATAATCAATTCCATCACACCACCAGTACTACGACAGATAATCAATTCCATCATATCACACCACCAGTACTACGACAGATAATAAATTCCATCACATCACACCACCAGTACTACGACAGATAATAAATTCCACCACACCACCAGTACTACGACAGATAATAAATTCCATCACACCACCAGTACTACGACAGATAATAAATTCCACCACACCACCAGTACTACGACAGATAATAAATTCCATCACACACCACCAGTACTACGACAGATAATAAATTCCATCACATCACACCACCAGTACTACGACAGATAATAAATTCCACCACACCACCAGTACTACGACAGATAATAAATTCCATCACACCACCAGTACTACGACAGATAATAAATTCCACCACACCACCAGTACTACGACAGATAATAAATTCCATCACATCACACCACCAGTACTACGACAGATAATAAATTCCACCACACCACCAGTACTACGACAGATAATAAATTCCATCACATCACACCACCAGTACTACGACAGATAATCAATTCCATCACACCACCAGTACTACGACAGATAATAAATTCCACCACACCACCAGTACTACGACAGATAATCAATTCCATCACATCACACCACCAGTACTACGACAGATAATCAATTCCATCACATCACACCACCAGTACTACGACAGATAATCAATTCCATCACACCACCAGTACTACGACAGATAATCAATTCCATCACATCACACCACCAGTACTACGACAGATAATCAATTCCACCACACCACCAGTACTACGACAGATAATCAATTCCATCACACCACACCACCAGTACTACGACAGATAATCAATTCCATCACACCACCAGTACTACGACAGATAA
>JABXNX010001223.1:0-13353 GCA_014843695.1 Archivesica marissinica | reverse complement strand
ACAATATACCTGACATTACACACACACATACAACAATATACCTGACATTACACACACATATACTACAATATACCTGACATTACACACACACATACTACAATATACCTGACATTACACACACATATACTACAATATACCTGACATTACACACACATACTACAATATACCTGACATTACATACACACATACTACAATATACCTGACATTACATACAAACATACTACAATATACCTGACATTATACACACACATACTACAATATACCTGACATTACACACACACATACAACAATATACCTGACATTACACACACATATACTACAATATACCTGACATTACACACACACATACTACAATATACCTGACATTACACACACATATACTACAATACACCCGACATTACATACACACATACTACAATATACCTGACATTATACACACACATACTACAATACAACCGACATTACATACAAACATACTACAATATACCTGACATTGTCCATTAGATGTATATATAGGTATGTCCGCTCGAAGGCACTGTAAGTGAGGCACCAAATGTCGCTCCCCAGTAGAGACTTCACGAGGATGTGTAATCATTCACGTATTCAATCATATTTTCAATTTTGAATGGGGTGAATTTTAATGAAGGTAGGTGTTTATATAGTGTAAATGTTGGGTAATGAAATTTCAGGCACGGCTGGGCACCCGAGGAGAATCACCGACATTCCTCAAGCCAACTGGATTGCTTCCTCGCATGAATGAATGAATGAATGAATCGCCCCCAGACAAACAATCAGATTCGGTTAAAAATACCAACTCAACCAATTCTAAATAATTTAAAGACATTACACGCTCTATTTCTGCAATACAATACGATACAAATTGTATTTCTCTCAAGCCATGTATACATATCAACATGAGGATAATGTTAAACATTGCATGCATATAGACGAGGCTAAACAATGTTATTTATTAAGTTATATAGGTACACTAGATATCAAACTGCGAACAGATTCATACAACAAGTCTTTATGTTCCAGCCAAATGCATATGTATGATATGTTATTGGTTATTTATATACAATTACAAATATAAGCATGATAAATATATAAGCACAATGATACAACTGCAATGCTATGCTTATACTTGAACATTGTAAGAATAAAATCTAGAAGCAGATAGGTGGGTTGGGCAACAATTACCAACATTAGCTAATGCCCTCCCCAAATATGACGTCATACATTTGTACTTGCAGTCCATTATTATTAATATTGGACTGGTGTCAATAGGCCAGAGTAATGTATTAAACTACTACGCGTAAATGTACGAAATTAACAATTTTAATTAGTAGGATCGTGTTATATAAGTGTGTGTCTTAACCCTTTCCCTCACAGAAGCACCTCTTGACGCCATTACCAATACGACATACATTGACAATTTAGTAGCCAAACCAAAGTTCATAATAAAGGCCAGAATCCCATGTAGTCCCAGTAATATCTATGGAGGTGGGATAGATATGGCGACTACTTATCCATTGCATGATAGCTAAATGGCTGTTGTTTGCATGGAGATATAATAGTATATTAACCTAAATCTCTATGAAGGAAAGGGTTAAGTAAGATATAAGCCTCAAACGAACCCAATATGTAAAGTATTGGTACTGTCCCCGGTGCTACGCCCCTCACACAGTCCAGTATTTTACATTACATTTCGGTTTATATCCTATACATACCAATCCAAAAGCTAATTTGGAGTACTTAAGTTTCGTTCTTGTCCATGTTACTTCCTGAATGAAACGTAATTGTTTGAGGCCTTTATAGACAATTGACAGGGTAAAATGTACCGATTGTATTGCCGATAAAGAGATGATTTCAAAACAAAATAGGTCAGTTTATATTTTTGGGATATCAATTAGAAATCGAATCGTGTAATTGGTGAACTCCACCATCTATATAATCACGTAGTAGTTTGTTTCTAAATACTTGAAGCGCCGCATGCCGAACTACAGTGGTGTTGAAACAAAGATAAATATGTACACACTGCGTGCGTGGACTATTCTGGATCACTGCTGATGGGGAGGGGTGGCGAGTGGGAGGGTGCGCAGAATGGCAGAGCACTCGGAAGGCACTCGGTAAAGCGCATACCTCGCCACGCGGTGATCCGATCCGGATCTTCACCAATGATAATTGGATTGGACCCACAATGGACCTTCTCCAAAAATAGATATGAACATGCATGAGTAAGGTTTTGCGTCACGAATCCTGCTAACACTGATACAAAGAAACAAACCGGTGTGAAAACAGAATGACCTTTTCCGGAATGTTGACGCATATGGTTGATTGATGTTCTTATAAATATTTGATGCATGGCTGTCCGATTAGCGCAGTGGTTAGCGCGCTCACCAATGCAACTCGGGTTCGATCCTCGGACCGGAAAGTATGTGAGATGGTATGGTGGTCGCCATATGGGACAGGTGGGTTTTCTCCGGGTACTCCGGTTTCCTCCCACATGAATGATCACATTTACGCTTCCATCCCCGCCAACGAGAGTGATTAATATAAGGTGTTATAACTTGCTTCGCAATCGATGTAAAATAAAGTTTAAACTTTAAGTTTATCATTATGAATGAGAAAAGCAATCATAAATACGTAATACTATACTATAATTATACTGTTCTATGTATTTAGGTGGGGTCTTTGTATGTTTGCAAACCATTATCAGTATATCTTCACGTTGAGAGTAAGGTAACTTCCTTATTAAGTTGTAATAATATGAATGCACCTGCACCTGCATGTGTAGAAACTTTTCAATATCCAATATACAAAATCAGTAAAATGATCCCGGAACAAGAATACTACATATGGAAATATAAAACAAGATCACGAGGTGTTTTAATATCTTCAATATAACTGCACGCCAATTGATTTAAATGCAGTGGTGCAAACACAACACAAGGTTGTTATTGCCCAGATGAATTAGTTTTAACTTTGTTTATTTTACAACTATTGCCAAGCAAGTTCTAACAACTTATATTAATCACGTTGGTTGGCTCGGATGAAAGCGTAAAATTAATGTGATCATTCGTGTGGGAGGAAACCCGTAGAGTACCCGGAGAAAACCCACCTGTCCGATCTGGCGATCAGATGAATTGAAGTCGGTTGACAGCACATTCATGTAAACACATTATTTTAAAATAATGGGTCTATTATATATACTAGACACAGCTATGTGCAGCTTGTAACTTGGCCCGGGAACAGACTTCGATATATTTGTTTTGTCAGTCAAATAAATATATTTTAACACCGATACCATTATCGTCAACACCCCTGATGTCGACCTGCGCCTGTTTTCGGCCTTTGTTTATTGAGGTGATTTTTGTTTACATCCGGAACGCGAATGACGCCATTGCTCTCAAAACAGGTGCTTTTGAACATTAATCCCATTTATGTGTAGCCTAAAAATCCCTTAAAACAGAGGTATATATAAGGAAATATGTGTTTGTTTTTGTAAAATGCCGGTCGATCTCCTTACGACGTGCACGTCGTGACCGGTGCACATCCCGCAGCAGCAGCGTAGGATTCTGGGATCTTCTGGTCGTCGATCTTGCGAATAGGAACCAGCGTGTGTCAATTGCTATGGCACATCAGGACAGATCCACCGCCTCTTCTAGATATTGTTTCGGGTGCCTCACGATATCTTCACTGGCGTTGTTGAGCTTTCGATCTTTCTTCTACTTCTCCGGCGGATAGACGAGACGGTGGACCTGAGGGAGCGGCAACGGTCGTGGCATCCACGCTCCCTTGAGTGACAATCGACGACCAGATGTCTAACTGCCAGATCCGTATAAATGCTTCTGCGGGGTGACCAACAGTGAGGAGGGTAGCCCTACAAAGGACCCATTCGAAAGAGGAACCAGGACTTGTCACCCTGCTAAGAACGAGGATGCCTTCACAGCTTCGTCAACATAAACAACTTAGAGATAAATGCATTTATGCGGTGGCGACTTTAAATAAAACTACTACATCATCATTTTTGTAAAATGAGAACTATCAGTTAAGGTCAATTCAAATATAGTGTTCCTCTTACAGCTTTTTAACATTTTTTCTTCTAAATTACTATTGTCCAAGATATTTACTATTTATGTTAATTCATAACTCAGTTTCACCCATTTTTTTTTCAAATCCAACCTGGCGTCTCTATTCATCAAATGCTCTGACAAATGCATAACAGGCTGTTAGAGACCTGGATTTGCCAGTAAAATCGGCAGAAAGACAGTTAAGTATGTGCCACTCTCCACATTAAGTGGCATTTCTCTCCATGTCACAACTTATCTCATATTGAAGAGCAATTATGTGTTGGATGTCCTCTGTTTCGAGTAACAATGATTACTATGCCCAATGTTAATTAGCTTTTTGGAACTTAATTGTAATCAACATTTCTGCTACATGAAGTTTCAAGGTCGGCCGCAAACGGGTACTTTTTAGACGCCATGTTGAAATCACAAGCGAGTGAGAGTGTATTTTATTTTGAACATTTGTTATGCAATCTCAGTTTAGACAATTGCATTAAATGCAAAAATGATGACTTTACTTAGTAATATTATTTCACCTGCTGTAAAACAGACTGATAAGAAGCCATTCACCGAAACGCTTTTGACGGCCGAATACCGGTATGTCAATGGTAATTGGGGCGCATTGAGTTTCTGATAATATCAACGTGTGTCATTTTGCCAGTTGTGAAAAATCGACAGACTGGAACACAGGTTAACCAGTACTTGACGCATCAACCTACGTAAGGAACTGCCAACTTTTTCATATAAAGAAACACGGTCCGAGCAGGACTCGAACTCTTGACCATCAGTGGTTATAGATTACAATGGTATACAAGTCAGCGACTTTAACCATTCGACCACTCGACCACGAATAGCTGGTTAGCCAGCGGCGAGCTTAAGTAAACTCAACCATCACCGAATAGCTGGTTAGCCAGCGGCGAGCGTAAGTAAACTCAACCATCACCGAATAGCTGGTTAGCCAGCGGCGAGCGTAAATAAACTCAATCATCACCGAATAGCTGGTTATCCAGCGGCGAGCATAAATAAACTCAACCATCACCGAATAGCTGGCTAGCCAGCGGCGAGCGTAAATAAACTCAATCATCACCGAATAGCTGGTATCCACAGCGAGCGTAAATAAACTCAATCATCACCGAATAGCTGGTTATCCAGCGGCGAGCGTAAATAAACTCAATCATCACCGAATAGCTGGTTATCCAGCGGCGAGCGTAAATAAACTCAATCATCACCGAATAGCTGGTTATCCAGCGGCGAGCGTAAATAAACTCAATCATCACCGAATAGCTGGTTATCCAGCGGCGAGCGTAAATAAACTCAATCATCACCGAATAGCTGGTTATCCAGCAGCGAGCGTAAATAAACTCAATCATCACCGAATAGCTGGTTAGCCAGCGGCGAGCGTAAATAAACTCAATCATCACCGAATAGCTGGTTACCGCCGGCGAAAAACTCAACCATCACCGAATAGCTGGTTATCCAGCAGCGATCGCAAATAAACTCAACCATCACCGAATAGCTGGTTAGCCAGCGGCGAGCGTAAATAAACTCAATCATCACCGAATAGCTGGTTATCCAGCAGCGAGCGTAAATAAACTCAACCATCACCGAATAGCTGGTTATCCAGCGGCGAGCGTAAATAAACTCAATCATCACCGAATAGCTGGTTATCCAGCGGCGAGCGTAAATAAACTCAATCATCACCGAATAGCTGGTTATCCAGCAGCGAGCGTAAATAAACTCAATCATCACCGAATAGCTGGTTATCCAGCGGCGAGCGTAAATAAACTCAATCATCACCGAATAGCTGGTTATCCAGCGGCGAGCGTAAATAAACTCAACCATCACCGAATAGCTGGTTACCAGCGGCGAGCATAAATAAACTCAACATCACCGAATAGCTGGTTATCCAGCAGCGAGCGTAAATAAACTCAACCATCACCGAATAGCTGGTTAGCAGCGGCGAGCGTAAATAAACTCAATCATCACGAATAGCTGGTATCCAGCAGCGAGCGTAAATAAACTCAATCATCACCGAATAGCTGGTTAGCCAGCGGCGAGCGTAAATAAACTCAATCATCACCGAATAGCTGGTTAGCCAGCGTCGAGCGTAAATAAACTCAACCATCACCAAATAGCTGGTTAGCCTGTGGCGTGCGTAAATAAACCCAACCATCACCGAATAGCTGGTTATCCAGCGGCGAGCGTAAATAAACTCAATCAGTAGTACATGCGTCTCTTTGGTTGTTGTGTATACGTCATCACTTGTTGCGTATACGTCACCACCACCACTACAGAGCTCTTTGGGTGTTGTGTATACGTCATCACTTGTTGCGTATACGTCATCACTATAGAGCCTATTGATGATATATCGCGCAACTACCGATCTCTTTGGTTGTTGCGTATACGTCACCACTACCGAGCTCTTTGCTTTTTTTTGGTATACGCGTCACTATATAGCCTATTGGTAATAGCTTTATAAATAGCGATCTCGTACCATTCTATAAATATAGACTACGAACCGATCCATAAATAACCAACGCTTCTATATAAATATAGACCGATTAGAACGGTCTCAGTCCTCAAGCGGCTTCAACGAATATACGGGTAAGTTCATTATATTATTCGAGCTAGGCGTACGTGTTTATCGAGTAAGAAATCATAATTACAAACTTAACCTATGTACGAAAATGAATAATATATATCTTACCTCGTTACGTATAATTCCATAAAAACGCGATATATTATTAATAATCCGTAATGTACGTTTTAGAGGGCCATGTCACTAGACACCTCATAGCCATAGTGTATATGAAACACGAATAAAGTACACGTATTTTATCGTATAGAGTGATTCAACGATTAATATAAATGTCCGATTAGGCATTGTTCCATGCCCGTCTTCAAGATACGGAGCACAGCTACAACCGCACGATACATCTCAGTTTAGGCACCTCACCCAACAACATCAGTACAGAAAATGAATTCGAAAACCGTTTGCACCAGTATTTACTACAAAATCCGTCATTAGTGTCATGGAAGGCCATAGAAATACGTAAACATAGAGAACACAGCATGGAACCATAAATCCTATCATTTCGTATGACCGCACGTTAATTATCTGCTCAATATATCGGAATGGCTCCAATAATGAATCCAAGCGGTATGTCTGCTTGTATATATGTCAGTTGGTCCTAAATAATCTTATCCGGGAATGCGAGAAATATTTCTAGCCCAACTGACGCAGTTAATTATAAATAGCTCGAGTCATGATTCTAAACAAATCCAAGTAATTAATACGTTTACATATCGAGGTTGCTTTCACATGACAACTGAAGTGTTCCAAATTGGACAGGTCGTAAACAACTATACCTGACAAATTTCTCTGGGCTACAACATAACGGTTTATCTGATAAGCCCGGAGCGCGTACATAACTTAATCCTCGGCTAATTGGTCTTAATTGATACGGAGATATCCCAACGATGTTGAAGACAGGGCTTGCTTCTGAATCATCACAACTACGCTATCTCATAAAACAAGAACCGGCTGTGATGATTCATTAATGGACACTATTTTTAACACCCAAACAAGATTGTCTTTAAGACGTATCTACAAATAATTAAAATCGCTTTCGTTCGCTAAATGTATGCGTACTTGGCGTGGGCAATTCTTATAATCACTGCCTACCTGTCTCTCTGTCTCTCTGTCTCTCTGTATGTCTGTCTGTCTGTCTGTCTGTACGTCTGTCCGCCCGTCTGTATGTCTGTCTGTCTGCCTGCCTGCCTGCCTGCCTGCCTGCCTGCCTGCCTGCCTGCCTGACTGCCTGCCTGCCTGCCTGCCTGCCCGCCCGCCCGCCCGTCCGCGTGCGTGCGCGCGTGCGTGAGTGTGCGTGCGTGTGTGATAAGAATGTAATATTTGGCAAGTTACTGATTCCCTCTATCAGGTTGTATGTTGTTTGCGGTTATTTTATATAATGTATATCTATTTACCTTACCACACGCCCGTCTGTCCGTCCGTCCGTACGTCCATGCACTATCCTCCATCTTAACCACTAAGCCACGGAGACGGTGTATGTATGTTTCAACACAAGCGGTTGAAACTATAAATGGATGCTTCAACACCTGAGTTTGAAACTATGAATGTATATTTCAAACCAAACTATCAATATAGCCTATACATACATATGCAACACAGAGTTATAACACGCGTCGGTTTATACGAATAGCAGACGTAATGCCAACGAGTCCGACGCTACCCTTCATTTTGATCTATCGATATATCTATAATACTGATTATCTCCCTTTAATCGTAAATACGTTTGATGAAAAATGAACTTTAGAGGAAACTGGCCTTGTTTGGTATCGTCGGAAAGATCTCGAAGAGACAATGACGACGATATCTTTCCTTTATTTATACGGCCATTAGTTTTAGAGATAGCTCGATTTAAAGATTTGATATATTCTTAAAGTCCCATTTACGAAAATAAAAAAAATATTTAAACGTAACTATAAGTTAGTTCTAATATACGCGTATCGACGTCACGAGTCCGACGCTACCCTTCATTTTGATCTATCATTAGTCGATATATCTATATTACTGATTATCTCCCTTTAATCGTAACTGAGTTTGAAGAAAAATGAACTTTCGATGAAACTGGCCTTGTTTGGTATCGTCGGAAAGATCTCGAAGAGACAATGACGAATCCGCGACTCAATTAATGGTCCGACCTCATACCGGAAGTAGTGATCCGAAAAACCGGAAATACCGATATAAATTCGTTATATAAGCTTTATCATAGGACCTATCTATCCGGGGGTTTCGATAAACGATTATACGTTCCGAGCCTAAGATTTTCAAAATGGAGGATAAAAATGGCGGCAAAACACTATCTCGCTTATTAACGGTCCATTCGAATCTGGTTGTGCCATTTCTGTCCGTACCTACCCTTAATTCTAATTACGTAGCTAATGTCCGTACACACTCCCTCGACGCATTCTCGTTATACCGATTATATTTATTATCTTCATTTCGATCGTAAGATGTTGATATTATATCATTCGTATAGGTACCTAAATATCCTTACACTTTGGCATCCGATACTTAAGTCGCTGAGCGTTTCCGGAATATTGCGTCAGTCAGTCGTTGGCGTAACGAAATCATGTCCAGATACGTATAGACCTATCCTATAAATGACCTAAGGTACTATAAATAGAAAACTAGTTGGAAAGGGCTATTTATATTCATCCGGTCAGAACGTATTGTTATAATTAACAATGACATACGTTACTATAAATAGAAAACTAGTTAGATCCGGTATTGCTATTTTTATTTATCCGAGGAGAGCGTATTGCTATAAATAACAATTAACTACGTTACTATAAATAGAAAACTAGTTAGAACCGGTAAGGTTATTTTTATTTATCCAATGACGTTATAACCGACCAATCAGAATCCATGATAGTGACATATACCGATAAAATGATTATATTACTACAATATATACACACTATCTCACCATATTTACGTACATTACTACAAGATACACACACTATCTCACCATATATACACACATTACTACAAGATATACACGCTGTCTCACCATATCTACATACACTCCTACAAGATATATCCACTATCTCACCATATTTACATACATTACTACAATAACTACATACTGTCTCACCATATCTAAATACATTTCTACAAGATATACACACTATCTCACCATATATACACACATTACTACAAGATATACACGCTGTCTCACCATATCTACATACATTCCTACAAGATATATCCACTATCTCACCATATTTACATACATTACTACAATAACTACACACTGTCTCACCATATCTAAATACATTTCTACAAGATATACAAGCTATCTCACCATATCTACATACATTACTACAAGATATAAACGCTGTCTCACCAAATCTACGTACATTACTACAATATATACACACTATATCACCATATCTGCATATATTACAACAATATATATCCACTAGCTCACCATATCTACATACATTACTACAATATATACACACTATATCACCATATCTGCATATATTACAACAATATATATCCACTAGCTCACCATATCTACATACATTTCTACAAGATATACACACTATCTCACCATATATACATACATTTCTACAAGATATACACACTATCACACCATATCAATGTATATTACTACAATAACTACACACTGTCTCACCATATCTACATACATTAATACAAGATATACGCAGTATCTCACCATATCTACATACATTACTACAAGAAATTATTCACTATATCAACATATATACGTTCATTACTACAATATCTAAACACTATCGCACCATATATACATTCATTACTACAAGATATACGCACTATATCACCATACCTACGTACATTCCTACAAGATATATCCACTATCTCACCATATTTACATACATTACTACAATAACTACGCGCTGTCTCACCATATCTACATAAATTACTACAAGACATACACACTATCTCACCATATCTACGTACATTACTACAATAACTACGCGCTGTCTCACCATATCTACATAAATTACTACAAGATATACACACTATCTCACCATATCTACGTACATTACTACAATATATACCCACTATCTCACCATATCTACATAAATTACTACAAGATATTCACACTATCTCACCATATCTACGTACATTACTACAAGATATACACACTATCTCACTATATATACGCACATTACTACAAGATATACACGCTGTCTCACCAAATCTACGTACATTACTACAATATATACACACTATATCACCATATATACGCACATTACTACAAGATATACACGCTGTCTCACCAAATCTACATACATTACTACAATATATACACACTATATCACCATATCTGCATATATTACAGCAATATGTATCCACTAGCTCACCATATCTACATACATTTCTACAAGACATACACACTATCTAACCATATATACATACATTGCTACTAAATATACACACTTTCTCACCAAATCTACATACATTACTACAAGATATATCCACTATCTCACAATATTTACATACATTACTACAATAACTACGCGCTGTCTCACCATATCTACATAAATTACTACAAGATATACACACTATGGCACCATATCTACAAACATTGCTACAAGATATACACACTATATCAACATATCTACATACATTCCTACAATATATATCCACTAGCTCACCATATCTACATTCATTACTACAAGATCTACGCACTATATCACCATATCTACGTACATTCCTACAAGATATATCCACTATCTCACCATATTGACATACATTACTACAATAACTACGCGCTGTCTCACCATATATACATAAATTACTACAAGATATACACACTATCTCACCATATCTACGTACATTATTACAATATATACGCGCTATCTCACCATATCTACATTCATTACTACAAGATCTACACACTATTTCACCATATATACATTCATTACTACAAGATATACACGCTGTCTCAACATATCTACATACATTACTACAATATATACACACTATTTCACCATATTTACATACATTACTACAATAACTACACGCTATCTCACCATATCTACATAAATTACTACAAGATCTACACACTATATCACCATATCTACATACATTCCTACAATATATATCCACTATCTCACCATATTTACATTCATTACTACAAGATCTACACATTATATCACCATATCTACATACATTCCTACAAGATATATCCACTAACTCACTATATTTACATACATTACTACAATAACTACACACTGTCTCACCATATCTACATACATTAATACAATATATACACACTATCTCACCATATCTACATATATTACAACAATATATATCCACTATCTCACCATATCTACATTCATTACTACAAGATCTACACACTATTTCACCATATATACATTCATTACTACAAGATCTACATACTATTTCACCATATATACATTCATTACTACAAGATCTACACACCATATCACCATATATACGTACATTCCTACAAGATATATCCACTATCTCACCATATTTACATTCATTAATACAAGATCTACACGCTATATCACCATATCTACATACATTCCTACAAGATATATCCACTATCTCACCATATATACATACATTGAAACTAAATTTACACACTATCTCACCATATCTACATTCATTACTACAAAATCTACAAACTATATCACCATATCTACATACATTCCTACAAGATATATCCACTATCTCACCAATTTCAACATATCTGCATACATTACTACAAGATAAACACACTATCTCACCATATCTACATACATTACTACAAGATATACACACTATCTCACCATATATAAATACATATATACAATATATAAACATATATACAAATATACCACATTACTACAAGATATACACGCTGTCTCACCATATCTACATACACACGCTATATCACCATATCTGCATATATTACAACAATATAAATCCACTATCTCACCATATCTACATACATTCCTACAAAATATATCCACTATCTCACCATATCTACGTACATTACTACAAAATATACACACTATCTCACCATATATACGTACATTACTACAAGATATACACGCTGTCTCACCATATATACATACATTACTACAATATATACACACTATATCACCATATCTGCATATATTACAACAATATATATCCACTATCTCACAATATCTACATACATTACTACAAGATATACACACTATCTCACCAAATATACATACATTACTACAAAATATACACACTATATCACCATATCTACATACATTACTACAAGATATACACACTATCTCAAAATATATACATACATTACTACAAGATATACACACTATGTCACCATATCTACAAACATTGCTACAAAATATACACACTATATCACCATATCTACATACATTACTACAATATATACACACTATCTCAACATATATACATACATTACTACAAGATATACGCACTATCTCACCATATCTACGTACATTACTACAAGATATACACACTATCTCACCATATATACAAACATTACTACAAGATATACACGCTGTCTCAACATATCTACATACATTACTACAATATATACACACTATTTCACCATATTTACATACATTACTACAATATATATCCACTATCTCACCATATATACGTACATTTCTACAAGACATACACACTATCTCACCATATATACATACATTACTACAAGATCTACGCACTATAGCA
>JABXNX010001222.1:0-13358 GCA_014843695.1 Archivesica marissinica | reverse complement strand
CAAGCAGACATATGAACAGTTCATACACTATATCGAGCAGACATATGAACAGTTCATACAATATATCAAGCAGACATATACAACTAGTGTACGTACAATGATGTGATGTAAATAAAGATTACTACTACAATGTACTTAATTATTAGTAATTAATGGAGACAGTTGAGATTGAAGAAGAAGAAAGTGGAACGTATTGAAAGGGGGGACATCTTCTTAATAAGCGAGGAATTCATAGAAACCTGAGGGATATTAGAAATTTGATCTTTGGTTACACACTTACCGAATCAGACTATTTTTTATATCAATATCGTTCTAACCATAGTAGGTTTTAGTATCTACAAATCATTGTTTGCAAGTGACAACTGGACAAAAGAACACGATATATACAAAGTGTTTAGTATCTACAAATCATTGTTTGCAAGTGACAACTGGACAAAAGAACACGATATATACAAAGTGTTTAGTATCTACAAATCATTGTTTGCAAGTGACAACTGGACAAAATAACACGATATATACAAAGTGTTTAGTATCTACAAATCATATTTTGTAAGTGACAACTGAACAAAAGAACACGATATATACAAAGTGTTTAAATCAGAATTTGAAATCCTGCATCTTTACTACAAATTTAAAAAGATTAATATAACATTTTTCAATAAGATTCACGACTCTTTTTAATAATACTTGTATTGACATTTAAATGTCTAGTATATATACGATGTATTATTTACAGTTGTATTTAGCATTTACGTGATGTGTATCATTCCGCTATACATGTACATATACCAAATATGTGAATAAAAGAGGCACTGCTTCACCAAAAAAAGAAAGAAAAGAAAGGAGGGACATGATCGATTAATTAATGTGTTGAATGGATGTGTGAAATTATCTGAACAAAGAGATTGATTGCAGAAATGCATGTATTACTATTTCTCTCTGTATTACTAGTTGTATATATTGACATTGAAACACGTTGGTCTGGTAATCCAGGGACCACAGGTTCGATCCCTCATCTGACCCTAATAAAATTAAGAGTCTTTCAGTTTGACTTTAAACCGAGGTCTTGTGTCGGTGCTTTACACCGTGCCCGTAAAAGAACCAGAGGAGACTCTGGAATTGATCTCTTATCTGTAGCTGTAATAAACGTAAAACACATAAACCGAACTGTCCGCCTCCGTGGTTGAGTGGTTACGGTCGCTGATTCGTATACCACTATAGCTTATCATCACTGATAAGTCACGGATTCGAGCCCCGCTCGACCAGGCCGTGTCTCATTTATATGAAAAAGTTGGCAGTTTCTTACGGAGGTTGGTACACCAAGTACTGGTTAACAGCTGGAGCCTACCCAGGTTAGGTAAACTGCCCGTCGCGCAAATGGGCAACCGGTAGCGACGTTAAATAAACTTAAATAAACCGAACTGTAGTGGATCTGTGGTCCAGTGGTTAACACGCTGGACTCACAGGTTCGATCCCCCGTATTCATATTATAGTATTTCGGATGAGACCGAGGGCTCGTGTCTGTTTGATTTGATACTATTTCCATTGCTCTATATACATGCATGTAGCAATTACAACCCAATTACAAATATGCAATTACCATCTGGGTTGGGCCACAAGTTCTAACAATATTAGTCATTGCCACCCTAGAAATATTTGAACACTACAGAATGTAAGTGATTTAATAAAAGTTGAAAACTATGGTGCGCCGTTCTGCTATTTATCCATAAATCCTGAAGAGATTAGACTCATTCCAGAGTCTCCTCTGGTTCTTTTACGTGCACGGTTTACAGCACCGACACGAGACCTCGGTTTAAAGTCCCATCTGAAAGACTGTTAATTTTATTAGGGTCAGACGTGGGATCGAACCTGCGAGCCCTGGATTACCAGTCCAGCGTGTTAACCACTACAGATTCGTTTGCAAGTTCGGTTTATGTCATATTGTATTTACAGCCCTGGTAGTAATTTAAAATGAATGTATACCGCAGTATGTCCAAACCCTGTGAAGATCGCATGTCCGCCGCCCTATGCTGCTTTATATCAATGTATTTATTGTATTGACGTTTGCACATTAGTAGACAAATGTCTGTCTTATCCCGCGAACTCATAAATATTAAAGCACCAAATTGCTCTCCGATGTAACGGTAAGATTTAATACTTTATTAGTAAAATTAGCTTTAATTATATCATCGGATGAGCACAGCGTCAAAATCTATGGCGTAATAGCCAGTACACGCGACCATCCACATGCAATGCACGTGTCACATCTGGCTGGCAGGAGAAGCCACACAAAGCACTCAGGAAACTTAGCTTTAGGACACAATTTGTCTTAAATTATTTGGCTATTGTAGCATTTAAATGGTTTTCCAATCGTCTACTAACTACATTCTATATATGAAACATTATTAGTCTATGTAATACGAAACCAATTCCATTTCTCACATACACTTATTATTATGGGCAATGAGAGTTATTGTTGGTTCGTCTTTTTTTCTCTTTTTTTCCAAATCATATTTTATTGCAAATCAATAGTATATATGTCATACACATAAAGATCAATTCATAGCAAATGGTTTGTGGCACACGATTTAACAGCATTAGACAACGGCCCACAAGCAGACATATGAACAGTTCATACACTATACAACAGCATTAGACAAAGGCCCACAAGCAGACATATGAACAGGTCATACACTATATAACAGCATTAGACAACGGCCCACAAGCAGACATATGAACAGTTCATACACTATATAACAGCAGACATATGAACAGTTCACACACTATATAACAGCATTAGAAAACGGCCCGCAAGCAGACATATGAACAGTTCATACACTAGATAACAGCATTAGACAACGGCCCACAAGCAGACATATGAACAGTTCATACACTATATAACAGCATACATATGAACAGTTCACACACTATATAACAGCATTAGACAACGGCCCACAAGCAGACATATGAACAGTTCATACACTATATAACAGCATTAGACTACGGCCCACAAGCAGACATATGAACAGTTCATACACTATATAACAGCATTAGACAGCGGCCCACAAGCAGACATATGAACAGTTCATACACTATATAACAGCATTAGACAACGGCCCGCAAGCAGACATATGAACAGTTCATACACTATATAACAGCATTAGACAGCGGCCCACAAGCAGAATTATGAACAGTTCATACACTATATAACAGCATTAGACAACGGCCCACAAGCAGAAATATGAACAGTTCATATACTATATAACAGCAGACATATGAACAGTTCATACACTATGTAACAGCATTAGACAGCGGCCCGCACCAGTTCTGGTTCTTCTATTGGCAGATATTACGTATATTCATGGGCAGTAACTGACACTATCTACGTATATGAGCATTCAGGGGCAGTAACTGACACTATCTACGTATATGAGCATGCATGGGCAGTAACTGACCCTATCTACGTATATGAGCATGCAGGGGCAATACCTGACCCTATCTACGTATATGAGCATGCAGGGGCAATACCTGACCCTCTCTACGTATATGAGCATGCAGGGGCAGTAACTGACCCTATCTACGTATATGAGCATGCAGGGGCAGTAACTGACCCTATCTACGTATATGAGCATGCATGGGCAGTAACTGACACTATCTACGTATATGAGCATGCCAGGGGCAATACCTGACCCTATCTACGTATATGAGCATGCAGGGGCAATACCTGACCCTATCTACGTATATGAGCATGCAGGGGCAATACCTGACCCTATCTACGTATATGAGCATGCAGGGGCAATACCTGACCCTATCTACGTATATGAGCATGCAGGGGCAATACCTGACCCTATCTACGTATATGAGCATGCAGGGGCAATACCTGACCCTATCTACGTATATGAGCATGCAGGGGCAATACCTGACCCTATCTACGTATATGAGCATGCAGGGGCAATACCTGACCCTATCTACGTATATGAGCATGCAGGGGCAATACCTGACCCTATCTACGTATATGAGCATGCAGGGGCAATACCTGACCCTATCTACGTATATGAGCATGCAGGGGCAATACCTGACCCTATCTACGTATATGAGCATGCAGGGGCAATACCTGACCCTATCTACGTATATGAGCATGCAGGGGCAATACCTGACCCTATCTACGTATATGAGCATGCAGGGGCAATACATGACCCTATCTACGTATATGAGCATTCAGGGGCAATACCTGACCCTATCTACGTATATGAGCATGCAGGGGCAATACCTGACCCTATCTACGTATATGAGCATGCAGGGGCAATACCTGACCCTATCTACGTATATGAGCATGCAGGGGCAATACCTGACCCTATCTACGTATATGAGCATGCAGGGGCAATACCTGACCCTATCTACGTATATGAGCATGCAGGGGCAATACCTGACCCTATCTACGTATATGAGCATGCAGGGGCAATACCTGACCCTATCTACGTATATGAGCATGCAGGGGCAATACCTGACCCTATCTACGTATATGAGCATGCAGGGGCAATACCTGACCCTATCTACGTATATGAGCATGCAGGGGCAATACCTGACCCTACACAAACACACAACATCTACGTATATGAGCATGCAGGGGCAATACCTGACCCTATCTACGTATATGAGCATGCAGGGGCAATACCTGACCCTATCTACGTATATGAGCATGCAGGGGCAATACCTGACCCTATCTACGTATATGAGCATGCAGGGGCAATACATGACCCTATCTACGTATATGAGCATTCAGGGGCAGTAACTGACCCTATCTACGTATATGAGCATTCAGGGGCAGTAACTGACCCTATCTACGTATATGAGCATTCAGGGGCAGTAACTGACACTATCTACGTATATGAGCATTCAGGGGCAGTAACTGACCCTATCTACGTATATGAGCATTCATGGGCAGTAACTGACCCTATCTACGTATATGAGCATTCATGGGCAGTAACTGACCCTATCTACGTATATGAGCATTCATGGGCAATACCTGACCCTCTCTACGTATATGAGCATGCAGGGGCAATACCTGACCCTATCTACGTATATGAGCATGCAGGGGCAATACCTGACCCTATCTACGTATATGAGCATGCAGGGGCAATACCTGACCCTATCTACGTATATGAGCATGCAGGGGCAATACCTGACCCTATCTACGTATATGAGCATGCAGGGGCAATACCTGACCCTATCTACGTATATGAGCATTCAGGGGCAGTAACTGACCCTATCTACGTATATGAGCATTCAGGGGCAGTAACTGACCCTATCTACGTATATGAGCATTCAGGGGCAGTAACTGACACTATCTACGTATATGAGCATTCAGGGGCAGTAACTGACCCTATCTACGTATATGAGCATTCATGGGCAGTAACTGACCCTATCTACGTATATGAGCATTCATGGGCAGTAACTGACCCTATCTACGTATATGAGCATTCATGGGCAGTAACTGACCCTATCTACGTAGATGAGCATTCATGGGCAGTAACTGACACTATCTACGTATATGACCACTCAGGGCCAGAAACTGACCTATTTACGTGAATGAGCAATCAGGGGCTGTAACTGACCTATGAGTAACGGAGTTCGAGCCCCGCTGGAGCCGTTACGATTGTGCCCTTAGACAAGGCATTTAAGTTCCACATTGCCTTTTCTCTCTCCCTCGTGGCGATGGATTCCACCAGGAATGAGGTCTCGATAGTGATTAATATAAGTTGAAAGAACTTGTTTCGCAATCGAGCTAAAATAAATTTGTATAAACTAACTGACCTATGTACGTTTATGAGCATTCAAGGCCAGAAACTGACCTATCTACGTGTATGAGCATTCAGGGGCAGTAACTGACCTATCTACGTTTATGAGCATTCAGGAGCAGTAACTGACCTATCTACGTGTATGAGCATTCAGGGCCAGTAACTGACCTATCTACGTTTATTAGCATTCAGGGGCAGCAACTGACCTATCTACGTGTATGAGCATTCATGAGCAGTAACTGACCTATCTACGTGTATGAGCATTCAGGGCCAGTAACTGACCTATCTACGTGTATGAGCATTCAGGGCCAGTAACTGACCTATCTACGTTTATTAGCATTCAGTTTCAGTAACTGACCTATCTACGTTTATAAGCATTCAGGTTCAGTAACTGACCTATCTACGTTTATAAGCATTCAGGTTCAGTAACTGACCTATCTACGTTTATAAGCATTCAGGTCCAGTAACTGACCTATCTACGTTTATGAGCAGGCGTTGGGTAGTAACTGACCTATCTACGTTTATTTGCATTCAGGGGCAGTAACTGACCTATCTACGTTTATTAGCATTCAGGGGCAGTAACTGACCTATCTACGTTTATAAGCAGGCGTTGGGCAGTAACTGACCTATCTACGTTTATGAGCAGGCGTTGGGCAGTAACTGACCTATATACTCAGGTTCAGTAACTGCCCCTATCTACGTGTATGAGCATTCAGGGCCAGTAACTGACCCTATCTACGTATATGAGCATTCAGGGGCAGTAACTGACCCTATCTACGTATATGAGCATTCAGGGGCAGTAACTGACCCTATCTACGTATATGAGCATTCAGGGGCAGTAACTGACCCTATCTACGTATATGAGCATTCAGGGGCAGTAACTGACCCTCTACGTATATGAGCATTCAGGGGCAGTAACTGACCCTATCTACGTATACGAGCATTCAGGGACAGTAACTGACCCTATCTACGTATATGAGCACTCAGGGCCAGAAACTGACCTATTTACGTGAATGAGCAATCAGGGGCTGTAACTGACCTATGAGTAACGGAGTTCGAGCCCCGCTGGAGCCGTTACGATTGTGCCCTTAGACAAGGCATTTAAGTTCCACATTGCCTTTTCTCTCTCCCTCGTGGCGATGGATTCCACCAGGAATGAGGTCTCGATAGTGATTAATATAAGTTGAAAGAACTTGTTTCGCAATCGAGCTAAAATAAATTTGTATAAACTAACTGACCTATCTACGTTTATTAGCATTCAGGGGCAGCAACTGACCTATCTACGTGTATGAGCATTCATGAGCAGTAACTGACCTATCTACGTGTATGAGCATTCAGGAGCAGTAACTGACCTATCTACGTGTATGAGCATTCAGGAGAAGTAACTGACCTATCTACGTTTATTAGCATTCAGGGGCAGCAACTGACCTATCTACGTGTATGAGCATTCATGAGCAGTAACTGACCTATCTACGTGTATGAGCATTCAGGAGCAGTAACTGACCTATCTACGTGTATGAGCATTCAGGAGAAGTAACTGACCTATCTACGTTTATTAGCATTCAGGGGCAGCAACTGACCTATCTACGTGTATGAGCATTCATGAGCAGTAACTGACCTATCTACGTGTATGAGCATTCAGGAGCAGTAACTGACCTATCTACGTGTATGAGCATTCAGGAGAAGTAACTGACCTATCTACGTTTATTAGCATTCAGGGGCAGCAACTGACCTATCTACGTGTATGAGCATTCATGAGCAGTAACTGACCTATCTACGTTTATTAGCATTCAGGGGCAGCAACTGACCTATCTACGTGTATGAGCATTCAGGGGCAGTAACTGACCTATCTACGTGTATGAGCATTCAGGAGCAGTAACTGACCTATCTACATTTATTAGCATTCAGTTTCAGTAACTGACCTATCTACGTTTATAAGCATTCAGGTTCAGTAACTGACCTATCTACGTTTATAAGCATTCAGGTTCAGTAACTGACCTATCTACGTTTATAAGCATTCAGGTTCAGTAACTGACCTATCTACGTTTATAAGCATTCAGGTCCAGTAACTGACCTATCTACGTTTATGAGCAGGCGTTGGGTAGTAACTGACCTATCTACATTTATGAGCAGGCGTTGGGTAGTAACTGACCTATCTACATTTATTTGCATTCAGGTTCAGTAACTGACCTATCTACGTTTATTTGCATTCAGGGGCAGTAACTGACCTATCTACGTTTATTAGCATTCAGGGGCAGTAACTGACCTATCTACGTTTATAAGCAGGCGTTGGGCAGTAACTGACCTATCTACGTTTATGAGCAGGCGTTGGGCAGTAACTGACCTATATACTCAGGTTCAGTAACTGCCCCTATCTACGTGTATGAGCATTCAGGGCCAGTAACTGACCCTATCTACGTATATGAGCATTCATGGGCAGTAACTGACCCTATCTACGTATATGAGCATTCAGGGGCAGTAACTGACCCTATCTACGTATATGAGCATTCAGGGGCAGTAACTGACCCTATCTACGTATATGAGCATTCAGGGGCAGTAAATGACCCTCTCTACGTATATGAGCATTCAGGGGCAGTAACTGACCCTATCTACGTATACGAGCATTCAGGGACAGTAACTGACCCTATCTACGTATATGAGCATTCAGGGGCAGTAACTGACCCTATCTACGTATATGAGCATTCAGGGGCAGTAACTGACCCTATCTATGTATACGAGCATTCAGGGACAGTAACTGACCCTATCTACGTATATGAGCATTCAGGGGCAGTAACTGACACTATCTAAGTATATGAGCATGCAGGGGCAGTAACTGACCATATCTACGTATTTGAGCATTCAGGGGCAGTAACTGACACTATCTACGTATATGAGCATTCAGGGGCAGTAACTGACACTATCTACGTATATGAGCATTCAGGGGCAGTAACTGACCCTATCTACGTATATGAGCATTCAGGGGCAGTAACTGACACTATCTACGTATATGAGCATGCAGGGGCAGTAACTGACACTATCTACGTATATGAGCATGCAGGGGCAGTAACTGACACTATCTACGTATATGAGCATTCAGGGGCAGTAACTGACCCTATCTACGTATATGAGCATGCAGGGGCAGTAACTGACCCTATCTACGTATATGAGCATTCAGGGGCAGTAACTGACACTATCTACGTTTATGAGCAGGCGTTGGGCAGTAACTGACCTATCTACGTATATTAGCATTCAGGTCCCGTAACTGACCTATCTACATTTATTAGCATTCAGGTCCAGTAACTGACCTATCTACGTTTATTAGCATTCAGGTTCAGTAACTGACCTATCTACGTTTATGAGCAGGCGTTGGGCAGTAACTGAGGTATCTACATTTATTTGCATTCAGGTTCAGTAACTGACCTATCTACGTTTATTAGCATTCAGGGGCAGCAACTGACCTATCTACGTGTATGAGCATTCAGGGCCAGAAACTGACCTATCTACGTTTATGAACATTCAGGGCCAGAAACTGACCTATCTACGTTTATGAACATTCAGGGGCAGTAACTGACCTATCTACGTGTATGAGCATTCGGGGGCAGTAACTGACCTATCTACGTGTATGAGCATTCAGGTCCAGTAACTGACCTATCTACGTTTATTAGCATTCAGGGGCAGCAACTGACCTATCTACGTGTATGAGCAGGCGTTGGGCAGTAACTGACCTATCTACGTTTATGAGCAGACGTTGGGCAGTAACTGACCTATCTACATTTATTAGCATTCAGGTTCAGTAACTGGCCTATCTACGTTTATTAGCATTCAGGTTCAGTAACTGACCTATCTACATTTATTAGCATTCAGGTTCAGTAACTGACCTATCTACATTTATTAGCATTCAGGTTCAGTAACTGACCTATCTACATTTATGAACATTCAGGGCCAGAAACTGACCTATCTACGTTTATGAACATTCAAGGCCAGAAACTGACCTATCTACGTTTATGAACATTCAGGGCCACTAACTGACCTACATTTATTAGCATTCAGGTCCAGTAACTGACCTATCTACGTTTATAAGCATTCAGGTCCAGTAACTGACCTATCTACGTTTATGAGCAGGCGTTGGGCAGTAACTGACCTATCTACATTTATTTGCATTCAGGTTCAGTAACTGACCTATCATACGTTTATTAGCATTCAGGGGCAGCAACTGACCTATCTACGTGTATGAGCAGGCGTTGGGCAGTAACTGACCTATCTACGTTTATGAGCAGGCGTTGGGCAGTAACTGACCTATCTACATTTATTAGCATTCAGGGGCAGTAACTGACCTATCTACGTGTATGAGCATTCAGGGGCAGTAACTGACCTATCTACATTTATTAGCATTCAGGTTCAGTAACTGGCCTATCTACGTGTATTAGCATTCAGGTTCAGTAACTGACCTATCTACGTGTATTAGCATTCAGGTTCAGTAACTGACCTATCTACGTGTATTAGCATTCAGGTCCAGTAACTGACCTACGTGTATTAGCATTCAGGTCCAGTAACTGACCTATCTACGTGTATTAGCATTCAGGTCCAGTAACTGACCTATCTACGTTTATTAGCATTCAGGTCCAGTAACTGACCTATCTACGTGTATTAGCATTCAGGTCCAGTAACTGACCTATCTACGTGTATTAGCATTCAGGTCCAGTAACTGACCTATCTACGTTTATTAGCATTCAGGGGCAGAACTGACCTATCTACGTTTATGAGCAGGCGTTGGGCAGTAACTGACCTATCTACGTCTATGAGCATTCAGGGGCAGTAACTGACCTATCTATGTTTAGGAGCAGGCATTGTTGGGCTATAACTGACCTATCTACGTTTATGAGCATTCATGGACGACAGTGTGGGTGGTGGTGGTTGTTGTTGGGTTGGTGGTGGTTGTTGTTGGTGGGTGGTGGTTGTTGTTGGTGGTGGTGGTGGGTGGTTGTTGGTTGTGGGTGGATGGTGGTTGTTTTTGGTGGGTGGTTGTTGGTGGTGGTTGTTGTTGGTGGGGGGTGGTGGTTGTTGTTGGTGGTGGGTGGTTGTTGTTGGTGGGTTGTTGTTGGGTGGTTGTTGTTGTTGGGTGGTGGTGGGTGGTGGTTGTGTGTGTGTGGTGGTGTTTGTGTTTGGTGGGTGGTGTTGTGTTGGTGGGGTTGTGGTTGGTGGGTGGTGGTTGTTGGTGGGTGGTTGTTGGTGGTGGTGGTGTTGTTGGTGGTGTTGTTGGTGTTGTTGTTGGTGGTGTTGTGGGTGGTGTTGTTGGTGGTGTTGTTGGTGTTGTTGTTGTGGGTGGTGTTGGTGTTGTTGGTGGTGTTGTGGGTGTTGTTGTGGGTGGTGTTGTTGGTGTTGTTGGTGGTGTTGTTGGTGGTGTTGTTGGTGGTGTTGGTGTTGTTGGTGGTGTTGTGGGTGGTGTTGTGTGGGTTGTGGTGTGTGTGTGGTGTGTGTGTGGTGGTGGTGTGATGGTGGTGGTGGTGGTGGTGGTTTGTGTGTGGTGGTGGTGGTGTGTATATGTGGTGTTGGTGTGTGGTGGTGTGTTGTGTTGGTGGTGTGTGTGGTGGTGTGTGTGCGGTGGTGTGTGTGGTGGTGTGTGTTGGTGGTGTGGGTGGTGGTGTGTGTGTTGTTTGGTGTGTGTGGTGGTGTTGGGGGGTGTGTGGTTGTGTGTGGTGGTGTCCGTGCTTGTGTGTGGTTGTGTGGTTGTGGTCGTGCGCGTGTGTGTGGGTGTGTGGTGTGGTTGTGGTGTGTGTGATTGTGGGTGGTGTGTGGTTGTTGTGTGGTGGTGTGGTGTGTAGTGTTGGTGTGTTGTGTGGTTGTGTGTGTGGTTGGTGGGGTGTGTATGTGTGTGTGTGTGTGGTGGTGGTGTGGTGTGTGTGGTGGTGTGTGTGGTGGTGTTGTGGTGGTGGTGGTGTGTATGTATGTGTGGTGGTGGTGGTGGTGATGGTGGTTGTGGTGATGGTGGTGGTGGTGGTGGTGTGTGTGTGGTGTTTATGTGGTGTGTGCGGGTGGTGGTATTTGTGGTGTGTGGTGGTATGTGGTGTGTGTGTGGTGTGTGCGTGTGGTGGTGTGTGCGTGTGGTGGTGTTTATGTGGTGTGTGTGGTGGTGTTTATGTGGTGTATGTTGTGGTGTTTATGTGGTGTGTGGTGGTGTGTGTGTTGTGGTGTGTGTTGTGGTGGTGTGTGTGGTGGTGGTGTGTGTGGTGGTGGTGTGTGTGATGGTGTGGTGTGTCGTATGTATATATATATGTGTGTGTGGTGTGTTTGTGGTGTGTGTGTTGGTGGTGGTGTGTGTATGTTGGTGGTGTGTGTGTGGTGGGTTGTTGTGTGGTTGGTGTGGTTGTATGTGGTGTGGTGTGGTTGTTGTGAGGTGTGTGTTGTGTGGTGGTTGGTTGTGTGGTTGTTGTGTGTGTGGTAGTTGGTGGTGTGGTTGGTGTGTGTGGTGGTGTTGTTGTTGTGTTTTGTGTTGATGTGTGGTTGTGTGGGTTGTGGTGTGGTGTGTTGGTGTGTGGTTGTTGTGTGGTGTGGGGTTGTTGTGTGGTGTGGGTTGTGTGGTGTGGTTGTTGTGGTGGTGGTTGGTGGTGTGGTTGTTGTGTGTTGTGGTGGTGTTGTGTGGTGTGGTTGTGTGGTGCGTGGTTGTTGTGTGGTGGTGTTGGTTGTGTGGTGGTGTGGTTATTGTGGTGTGTGTTGTGGTGTGGTGTGTGGGTTGTTGTGTGGTGTGGTGTGTTGTGGTGTGGTGTGTGGTGTGTGGTGTGGTGTGGTGTGTGGTGTGTTGTGGTGTGGTGTGTGGTGTGTGGTGGTGTGGTGTGGTGTGTGGTGTGGTTGTGGTGGTGTGGTGTGTTGTGGTGTGGTGTGTGGTGGTGTTGTGTGGTGTGGTGTGTGTGGTTGTGGTGGTGTGTGGTTGTTGTGGTGGGTGTGGTGGTGGTGGTGTGGTGTGGTTGTGTTGGTGGGTGGGGTGTGTTGTGTGGTGTGGTGTGGTGTGTGTGTGTGTGGTGGGGTGGTGTGTGGTTGTTGTGGTGGTGTGGTGTGGGTTGTTGTGGTGGTGGTGTTGTTGTGTGGTGTTGTGGGTGTGGTGTGGTGGTGTGGTTGTTGTGTGGTGGGTGTGTGGTGGTTGTTGTGTTGTTGGTGTTGTGTGGTTTGTTGGTGGTGGGTTGTTGGTGGTGTTGTTGTTGTTGTGGGTGTTGTGTGGGTGGTTGTTGTGTGGTTGGGTGTTGTGTGGTTGTTGTGTGGTGTGGTTGGGTTGTGTTGTGTGGTGGGGTTGTTGTTGTGTTGTGTGGTGAGGTGTGGTTGTTGTGTGGTGTGGTTGTTGTGTTGTTTGGTGTGGTTGTTGTGTGGTGTGGTTGTTGTGTGGTGTGGTTGTTGTGTGGTTGTTGTGTTGTGAGGTGTGGTTGTTGTGTGGTGTGGTTGTTATGTGGTGAGGTTGTTGTGTGGTGAGGTTGTTGTGTGGTATGGTTGTTGTTTGGTGTGGTGAGGTTTGTGTGGTGTAGTGAGGTTGTTGTGTGGTGTGGTTGTTGTGAGGTGTGGTGTGGTTGTTGT
>JABXNX010001221.1:0-13359 GCA_014843695.1 Archivesica marissinica | reverse complement strand
TATAGCACCTTGTCCATTGTATAGCACCGTGCACAGTGTATAGCACATTGTCCAGTGTATAGCACATTGTCCAGTGTATAGCACCTTGTCCATTGTATAGCACCTTGTCCAGTGTATGGCATATTGTCCAGTGTATAGCACCTTGCCCAGTTTATAGCACCTTGTCCAGTGTATAGCACCATGCCCATTGTATAGCACCCCAATACACCTGCCCAGTTTATAGCACCTTGTCCAGTATATTGCATATTGTCCAGTGTATAGCACCTTGTCCAGTGTATAGCACCATGCCCAGTGTATAGAACCTTGTCCAGTGTATAGCACCTTGTCCATTGTATAGCAGCTTGTCCATTGTATAGCACCTAGTCCAGTGTATAGCAGCTTGTCCAGTGTATAGCAGCTTGTCCAGTGTATAGCACCATGCCCATTGTATAGCACATTGTCCAGTTTATAGCACATTGTCCAGTGTATAGCACCGCAACCAGTGTATAGCACCGTGCCCAGTGTATAGCACCGTGCCCAGTGTATAGCAACTTGTCCAATGTATAGCACCATGCCCAGTGTATAGCACCTTGTCCATTGCATAGCATCATGCCCAATGTATAGCACCATGCCCATTGTATAGCATCTTGTCCAGTGTATATCACCTTGTCCAGTGTATAACACCGTGCCCATTGTATAGCACCATGCACAGTGTATAGCACCTTGTCCAGAGTATAGCACCATGACCATTGTATAGCACCAAGCCCAGTGTATAGCACCTTGTCCATTGTATAGTACCTTGTCCAGTGTATAGTGTATAGCACCTTGTCCATTGTATAGCATCTTGTCCAGTGTATAGCACCTTGTCCATTGTATTGTACCTTGTCCAGTGTATAGCACCGTGCCCAGTGTATAGCACCTTGTCCAGTGTATAGCACCGTGTCCAGTGTATAGCACCGTGCCAAGTGTATAGCACCTTGTCCAGTGTATATCATCGTGTCCATTGTATAGCACAGTGTCCAGTGTATAGCACCATGCACAATGTATAGCACATTGTCCAGTGTATAGCACATTGTCCAGTGTATAGCACCTTGTCCATTGTATAGCACCTTGTCCAGTGTATGGCATATTGTCCAGTGTATAGCACCTTGTCCAGTGTATAGCACCTTGTCCAGTGTATAGCACCATGCCCATTGTACAGCACATTGTCCAGTTTATAGCACCTTGTCCAGTGTATAGCACCGTAACCAGTGTATAGCACCATGCCCATTGTATAGCACATTGTCCATTGTATAGCACCTTGTCCAGTGTATAGCACCGTGCCAGTGTATAGCACCGTGTCATTGTAAAAAAAACAAAAAAAAAAAAAAATAGACCGTTGCATTGTCATAGCACCGTGTCCTTGTATAGCACCTTGTCCATTGTATAGCATCTTGTCCAGTGTATAGCACCTTGTCCATTGTATAGTACATTGTCCAGTGTATAGCACCGTGCCCAGTGTATAGCACCTTGTCCAGTGTATAGCACCTTGTCCAGTGTATAGCACCGTGCCCAGTGTATAGCACCTTTCCATTGTATAGCACCATGTCCATTGTATAGCACATTGTCCAGTGTATAGCACCGTGCACAGTGTATAGCACATTGCACAGTGTATAGCACATTGTCCAGTGTATAGCACATTGTCCATTGTATAGCACCTTGCCCAGTGTATATCACATTGTCCAGTGTATAGCACCTTGTCCAGTGTATAGCACATTGTCCAGTGTATAGCACCGTGCACAGTGTATAGCACATTGTCCATTGTATAGCACATTGTCCAGTGTATAGCACCGTGTCCATTTTATAGCACCATGAACAGTGTATAGCACAATGCCCATTGCATAACACATTGAACATTGTATAGCACATTGTCCAGTGTATAGCACCATGACCATTGTATAGCACCTTGACCATTGTATAGCACCATGACCATTGTATAGCACCATGACCATTGTATAGCACCAACAAACACCCCAAACACCCCAAAACACCAACAAACACCACAAACACCCACAAACACCAAACAAACATCGTCCAGTGTATAGCACCTTGTCCATTGTATAGCACCTTGTCCATTGTATAGCACCTTGTCCAGTGTATAGCACCTTGTCCAGTGTATAGCACCTTGTCCAGTGTATAGCACCTTGTCCAGTGTATACACATTGTCCAGTGTATAGCACCTTGTCCATTGTATAGCACCTTGTCCAGTGTATAGCACCTTGTCCAGTGTATGTGCATAGCGCCTTGTCCATTGTATAGCACCTGTCCAGTGTATACCTTGTCCAGTGTATAGCACCGTGCCCAGTGTATAGCACCTTGTCCAGTGTATAGCACCGTGTCCAGTGTATAGCACCGTGCCCAGTTTATAGCACCTTGTCCAGTGTATAGCACCGTGTCCATTGTATAGCACCGTGCCCAGTGTATAGCACCTTGTCCATTGTATAGCACATTGTCCAGTGTATAGCACCGTGCCCAGTGTATAGCACCGTGCCCAATGTATAGCACCTTATCCAGTGTATAGCACATTGTCCAGTGTATAGCACCGTGTCCAGTGTATAGCATCTTGTCCAGTGTATAGCACCTTGTCCATTGTATAGTACCTTGTCCAGTGTATAGCACCGTGCCCAGTGTATAGCACCTTGTCCAGTGTATAGCACCGTGTCCAGTGTATAGCCCCGTGCCCAGTTTATAGCACCTTGTCCAGTGTATAGCACCTTGTCCATTGTATAGCACCTTGTCCAGTGTATAGCACCGTGCCCAGTGTATAACACCTTGTCCATTGTATAGCACCGTGTCCAGTGTATAGCACCGTGCCCAGTGTATAGCACATTGTCCAGTGTATAGCACCCTGTCCAGTGTATAGCACCGTGCCCAGTGTATAGCACCTTGTCCAGTGTATAGCACCTTTTCCAGTGTATAGCACCTTGTCCATTGTATAGCACCGTGTCCAGTGTATAGCACCATGCACAGTGTATAGCACCTTGTCCATTGTATAGCACCGTGCCCAGTGTATAGCACCGTGTCCATTGTATAGCACCATGTCCAGTGTATAGCACCGTGCACATTGTATAGCACATTGTCCAGTGTATAGCACATTGTCCAGTGTATAGCACCGTGTCCAGTGTATAGCACCGTGCCCAGTGTATAGCACCTTGTCCAGTGTATATCACCGTGTCCAGTGTATAGCACCGTGCCCAGTGTATAGCACATTGTCCAGTGTATAGCACATTGTCCAGTGTATAGCACCTTGTCCAGTGTATAGCATCTTGTCCAGTGTATAGCACCTTGTCCATTGTATAGCACCTTGTCCAGTGTATAGCACCATGCCCAGTGTATAGCACCGTGCCCAGTGTATAGCATCTTGTCCAGTGTATAGCATCTTGTCCATTGTATAGCACCTTGCCCAGTGTATAGCACCTTGTCCATTGTATAGCACCTTGTCCAGTGTAGAGCACCTTGTCCATTGTAAAGCACCTTGTCCAGTGTATAGCACCGTGCCCAGTGCATAGCACATTGTCCATTGTATAGCACCTTGTCCAGTGTATAGCACCGTGCCCAGTGTATAGCACCTTGTCCAAGGTATAGCACCATGCGCAGTGTATAGCACCTTGTCCATTGCATAGTACCATGCCCATTGTATAGCACCATGCCCATTTTATAGCACCTTGTCCAGTGTATAGCACCTTGTGCAGTGTATAGCACCGTGTCCAGTGTATAGCACCGTGCCCAGTGTATAGCACCTTGTCCAGTGTATAGCACATTGTCCAGTGTATAGCACCTTGTCCAGTGTATAACATCTTTTCCATTGTATAATACCTTGCCAAGTGTATAGCACTTTGTCCATTGTATAGCACCTTGTCCATTGTATAGCACCTTGTCCATTGTATAGTACCTTGTCCAGTGTATAGTGTATAGCACCTTGTCCATTGTGTAGCATCTTGTCCAGTGTATAGCACCTTGTCCAGTGTATAGCAGCTTGTCCATTGTATAGTACCTTGTCCAGTGTATAGCACCGTGCACAGTGTATAGCACCGTGACCATTGTATAGCACCTTGTCCAGTGTATAGCACCGTGACCGGTCTATAGCACCTTGTCCAGTGAATAACACCTTGTCCAGTGTATAGTACCTTGTCCAGTGTATAGCACCGTGCCCAGTGTATAGCACGATGACCATTGTATAGCACCTTGTCCAGTGTATAGCACCGTGCCCTTTGTATAGCACCTTGTCCATTGTATAGCACCTTGTCCATTGTATAGCACCTTGTCCAGTGTATAGCACCTTGTCCAGTTTATAGCACCTTGTCCATTGCATAGCACCATGCCCATTGTATAGCACCATGCCCATTGTATAGCACCTTGTCCAGTGTATAGCACCTTGTTCAGTGTATAGCACCGTGCCCATTGTATAGCACCATGCCCAGTGTATAGCACCTTGTCCAGAGTATAGCACCATGACCATTGTATAGCACCATGCCCAGTGTATAGCACCGTGCCCAGTGTATAGCATCTTGTCCAGTGTATAGCATCTTGTCCATTGTATAGCACCTTGCCCAGTGTATAGCACCTTGTCCATTGTATAGCACCTTGTCCAGTGTAGAGCACCTTGTCCATTGTAAAGCACCTTGTCCAGTGTATAGCACCGTGCCCAGTGTATAGCATCTTGTCCATTGTATAGCACCTTGACCATTGTATAGCACCGTGCCCAGTGTATAGCATCTTTTCCAGTGTATAGCACCTTGTCCATTGTATAGCACAGTGTCCAGTGTATAGCACCATGTCCAGTGTATAGCACCATGTCCAGTGTATAGCAACGTGCCCATTGTATAGCACCTTGTCCATTGTATAGCACCTTGTCCATTGTATAGCACCTTGTCCAGTGTATAGCACCTTGTCCAGTGTATAGCACCATGCCCAGTGTATAGCACCTTGTCCATTGTATAGCACCTTGTCCAGTGTATAGCACCTTGTCCAGTGTATAGCACCTTGTCCAGTGTATAGCACCTTGTCCAGTGTATAGCACCTTGTCCAGTGTATAGCACCTTGTCCATTGTATAGCACCATGTCCATTGTATAGCACCGTGCACATTGTATAGCATCTTGCCCAGTGTAAAGCACCTTGACCGGTGTATAGCACCGTGCCCATTGTATAGCACCTTGTCCATTGTATAGCACCTTGCCCAGTGTATATCACCTTGTCCATTGTATAGCACCATTTCCATTGTATAGCACCGTGCACATTGTATAGCACCTTGTCCATTATATAGCACCATGTCCATTGTATAGCACCGTGCCCAGTGTATAGCACGTTGTCCATTGTATAGCACCATGTCCATTGTATAGCACCGGGCCCATTGTATAGCAAATTGTCCATTGTATAGCACCGTGCCCATTGTATAGCACCTTGTCCATTGTATAGCACCATGTCCATTGTATAGCAACATGCCCAGTGTATAGCACCTTGTCCATTGTATAGCACCTTGTCCAGTGTATAGCACCATGTCCATTGTATAGCACCTTGCACATTGTATAGCACCATGTCCATTATATAGCACCCTGCCCATTGTATAGCACCTTGTACATTGTATAGCACCATGTCCATTGTATAGCACCATGTCCAGTGTATAGCACCTTGTCCAGTGTATAGCACCGTGTCCAGTGTATAGCACCGTGCACAGTGTATAGCACATTGTCCAGTGTATAGCACATTGTCCAGTGTATAGCACCGTGCCCAGTGTATATCACATTGTCCAGTGTATAGCACCGTGTCCAGTGTATAGCACATTGTCCAGTGTATAGCACCGTGCACAGTGTATAGCACATTGTCCATTGTATAGCACATTGTCCAGTGTATAGCACCGTGTCCAGTGTATAGCACCGTGCACAGTGTATAGCACATTGTCCATTGCATAGCACATTGTCCATTGTATAGCACATTGTCCAGTGTATAGCACCTTGTCCATTGTATAGCACCTTGTCCAGTGTATAGCACCTTGTCCAGTGTATAGCACCTTGTCCAGTGTATAGCACATTGTCCAGTGTATAGCACCTTGTCCAGTGTATAGCACCTTGTCCAGTGTATAGCACATTGTCCAGTGTATAGCACCTTGTCCAGTGTATAGCACCTTGTCCAGTGTATATCACCTTGTCCAGTGTATAGCACATTGTCCAGTGTATAGCACCTTGTCCAGTGTATAGCACCTTTTCCAGTGTATAGCACCTTGTACAGTGTATAGTGTATAGCGCCTTGTCCATTGTATAGCATCTTGTCTAGTGTATAGTACCTTGTCCAGTGAATAGCACCGTGCCCAGTGTATAGCACCTTGTCCAGTGTATAGCACCGTGTCCAGTGTATAGCATCGTGCCCAGTTTATAGCACCTTGTCCAGTGTATAGCACCGTGTCCATTGTATAGCACCGTGCCCAGTGTATAGCACCTTGTCCATTGTATAGCACATTGTCCAGTGTATAGCACCGTGCCCAGTGTATAGCACCGTGCCCAATGTATAGCACCTTATCCAGTGTATAGCACATTGTCCAGTGTATAGCACCGTGTCCAGTGTATAGCATCTTGTCCAGTGTATAGCACCTTGTCCATTGTATAGTACCTTGTCCAGTGTATAGCACCGTGCCCAGTGTATAGCACCTTGTCCAGTGTATAGCACCGTGTCCAGTGTATAGCCCCGTGCCCAGTGTATAGCATCTTGTCCAGTGTATAGCATCTTGTCCATTGTATAGTACCTTGTCCAGTGTATAGCACCGTGCCCAGTGTATAACACCTTGTCCAGTGTATAGCACCGTGTCCAGTGTATAGCACCGTGCCCAGTGTATAGCACATTGTCCAGTGTATAGCACCCTGTCCAGTGTATAGCACCGTGTCCAGTGTATAGCACATTGTCCAGTGTATAGCACCGTTTCCAGTGTATAGCACCTTGTCCAGTGTATAGCACCGTGTCCAGTGTATAGCACCATGCACAGTGTATAGCACCTTGTCCATTGTATAGCACCGTGCACAGTGTATAGCACCGTGACCAGTGTATAGCACCATGTCCAGTGTATAGCACCGTGCACAGTGTATAGCACATTGTCCAGTGTATAGCACATTGTCCAGTGTATAGCACCGTGTCCAGTGTATAGCACCGTGCCCAGTGTATAGCACCTTGTCCAGTGTATAGCACCGTGTCCAGTGTATAGCACCGTGCCCAGTGTATAGCACCTTGTCCAGTGTATAGCACATTGTCCAGTGTATAGCACCTTGTCCAGTGTATAGCACCTTGTCCAGTGTATAGCACATTGTCCAGTGTATAGCACCTTGTCCAGTGTATAGCACCGTGTCCAGTGTATAGCACCGTGCACAGTGTATAGCACATTGTCCAGTGTATAGCACATTGTCCAGTGTATAGCACCGTGCCCAGTGTATAGCACATTGTCCAGTGTATAGCACCGTGTCCAGTGTATAGCACATTGTCCAGTGTATAGCACCATGCACAGTGTATAGCACATTGTCCATTGTATAGCACATTGTCCAGTGTATAGCACCGTGTCCAGTGTATAGCACCGTGCACAGTGTATAGCACATTGTCCATTGTATAGCACATTGTACATTGTATAGCACCTTGTCCAGTGTATAGCACCTTGTCCATTGTATAGCACCTTGTCCATTGTACAGCACCTTGTACATTGCATAGCACCATGCCAGGTGTATACCACATTGTCCATTGAATAGCACCGTGCCCAGTATATAGCACCTTCTGCAGTGTATATCACCTTGTACATTGTATAGCACCTTGTCCATTGTATAGCATCATGCCAATTGTATAGCACCTTGTCCAGTGTATAGCACCCTGTCCAGTGTATAGCACCTTGTCCAGTATATAGCACCTTGTCCAGTGTATAGCACCTTGTCCAGTGTAGAGCACCTTGTCCATTGTATAGCACCATGTCCATTGTATAGCGCCGTGCACATTGTATAGCATCTTGCCCAGTGTAAAGCACCTTGACCGGTGTATAGCACCGTGCCCATTGTATAGCACCTTGTCCATTGTATAGCACCTTGCCCAGTGTATATCACCTTGTCCATTGTATAGCACCATGTCCATTGTATAGCACCGTGCACATTGTATAGCACCTTGTACATAATATAGCACCATGTCCATTGTATAGCACCGTGCCCAGTGTATAGCACGTTGTCCATTGTATAGCAACATGTCCATTGTATAGCACCGTGCCCATTGTATAGCACCATGTCCATTGCATAGCACCGTGCCCATTGTATAGCACCTTGTCCATTGTATAGCACCTTGTCCAGTGTATAGCACCATGTCCATTGTATAGCACCTTGCCCATTGTATAGCACCATGTCCATTATATAGCACCCTGCCCATTGTATAGCACCTTGTCCATTGTATAGCACCATGTCCATTGTATAGCACCATGTCCAGTGTATAGCACCTTGTCCAGTGTATAGCACCGTGTCCAGTGTATAGCACCGTGCACAGTGTATAGCACATTGTCCAGTGTATAGCACATTGTCCAGTGTATAGCACCGTGCCCAGTGTATAGCACATTGTCCAGTGTATAGCACCTTGTCCAGTGTATAGCACATTGTCCAGTGTATAGCACCGTGCACAGTGTATAGCACATTGTCCATTGTATAGCACATTGTCCAGTGTATAGCACCGTGTCCAGTGTATAGCACCGTGCACAGTGTATAGCACATTGTCCATTGTATAGCACATTGTCCATTGTATAGCACCTTGTCCAGTGTATAGCACCTTGTCCATTGTATAGCACCTTGTCCAGTGTATAGCACCTTGTCCAGTGTATAGCACCTTGTCCAGTGTATAGCACCTTGTCCAGTGTATAGCACCTTGTCCAGTGTATAGCACCTTGTCCAGTGTATAGCACATTGTCCAGTGTATAGCACCTTGTCCAGTGTATAGCACCTTGTCCAGTGTATAGCACCTTGTCCAGTGTATAGCACATTGTCCAGTGTATAGCACATTGTCCAGTGTATAGCACCTTGTCCAGTGTATAGCACCGTGTCCAGTGTATAGCACCTTGTCCAGTGTATAGCACATTGTCCAGTGTATAGCACCTTGTCCAGTGTATAGCACATTGTCCAGTGTATAGCACCTTGTCCAGTGTATAGCACTTTCCAGTGTATAGCACCGTGTCCAGTGTATAGCACCGTGCACAGTGTATAGCACCTTGTACAGTGTATAGTACCGTGCACAGTGTATAGCACCGTGACCATTGTATAGCACCGTGTCCAGTGTATAGCACCGTGCACAGTGTATAGCACATTGTCCAGTGTATAGCACATTGTCCAGTGTATAGCACCGTATCCAGTGTATAGCACCGTGCCCAGTGTATAGCACCTTGACCAGTGTATAGCACCGTGTCCAGTGTATAGCACCGTGCACAGTGTATAGCACATTGTCCAGTGTATAGCACATTGTCCAGTGTATAGCACATTATCCAGTGTACAGCACCTTGTCCAGTGTATAGCACCTTGTCCAGTGAATAGCACATTGTCCAGTGTATAGCAGCTTGTCCAGTGTATAGCACCTTGTCCATTGTATAGTACCTTGTCCAGTGTATAGTGTATAGCACCTTGTCCATTGTATAGCATCTTGTCCAGTGTATAGCACCTTGTCCAGTGTATAGTACCTTGTCCAGTGTATAGCACAGTGCCCAGTGTATAGCACCTTGTCCAGTGTATAGCAACGTGTCCAGTGTATAGCACCGTGCCCAGTTTATAGCACCTTGTCCAGTGTATAGCACCGTGTCCATTGTATAGCACCGTGTCCAGTGTATAGCACCGTGCCCAGTGTATAGCACCGTGTCCATTGTATAGCACCTTGTCCAGTGTATAGCACCTTGTCCTTTGCATAGCACCATGCCCATTTTATAGCACCATGCCCATTGTATAGCACCTTGTCTAGTGTATAGCACCATGCCCAGTGTATAGCACCTTTTCCAGAGTATAGCACCATGACCATTGTATAGCACCGTGTCCAGTGTATAGCACCGTGCCCAGTGTATAGCACATTGTCCAGTGTATAGCAACATGTCCAGTGTATAGCACCGTGCCCAGTGTATAGCACCTTGTCCAGTGTATAGCACCGTGTCCATTGTATAGCACCGTGTCCAGTGTATAGCACCGTGCCCAGTTTATAGCACCTTGTCCAGTGTATAGCACCGTGTCCATTGTATAGCACCGTGTCCAGTGTATAGCACCGTGCCCAGTGTATAGCACCTTGTCCAGTGTATAGCATATTGTCCAGTGTATAGCACCTTGTCCAGTGTATCGCACCATGCCCAGGGTATAGCACCTTGTCCAGTGTATAGCACCATGCCCAGTGTATAGCAGCTTGTCCATTGTATAGCACATTGTCCAGTGTATAGCACCTTGTACAGTGTATAGCACCATGCCCATTGTATACCACATTGTCCAGTTTATAGCACCTTGTCCAGTGTATAGCACTGCAACCAGTGTATAGCACCGTGCCAAGTATAAAGCACCGTGCCCAGTGTATAGCAACTTGTCCAATGTATAGCACCATGCCCAGTGTATAGCACCTTGTCCATTGCATAGCACCATGCCCATTGTATAGCACCATGCCCATTGTATGGCACCTTGTCCAGTGTATAGCACGTTGTCCAGTTTATAACACCGTGCCCATTGTATAGCACCATGCCCAGTGTATAGCACCTTGTCCAGAGTATAGCACAACGACCATTGTATAGCACCATGCCCAGTGTATAGCACCTTGTCCATTGTATTGTACCTTGTCCAGTGTATAGTGTATAGCACCTTGTCCATTGTATAGCATCTTGTCCAGTGTATAGCACCTTGTCCATTGTATAGTACCTTGTCCAGTGTATAGCACCGTGTCCAGTGTATAGCACCGTGCCCAGTGTATAGCATCTTGTCCAGTGTATAGCATCTTGTCCATTGTATAGTACCTTGTCCAGTGTATAGCACCGTGCCCAGTGTATAGCACATTGTCCAGTGTATAGCACCGTGTCCAGTGTATAGCACCGTGCCCAGTGTATAGCACATTGTCCAGTGTATAGCACCCTGTCCATTGTATAGCACCGTGTCCAGTGTATAGCACCGTGCACAGTGTATAGCACATTGTCCAGTGTATAGCACATTGTCCAGTGTATAGCACAGTGTCCAGTGTATAGCACCGTGCCCAGTGTATAGCACCTTGTCCAGTGTATATCACCGTGTCCAGTGTATAGCACCGTGCACAGTGTATAGCACATTGTCCAGTGTATAGCACTTTGTCCAGTTTATAGCACCTTGTCCAGTGTATAGCACCTTGTCCAGTGTATAGCACATTGTCCAGTGTATAGCACCTTGTCCAGTGTATAGCACCGTGTCCAGTGTATAGCACCGTGCACAGTGTATAGCACATTGTCCAGTGTATAGCACATTGTCCAGTGTATAGCACCGTGCCCAGTGTATAGCACATTGTCCAGTGTATAGCACCGTGTCCAGTGTATAGCACCTTGTCCAGTGTATAGCACCGTGCACAGTGTATAGCACCTTGTCCATTGTATAGCACATTGTCCAGTGTATAGCACGTGTCCAGTGTATAGCACCGTGCCAATGTATAGCACCTTGTCCAGGTATAGCACATTGTCCAGTGTATAGCACCTTGTCCAGTGTATAGCATCTTGTCCAGTGTATAGCACCTTGTCCATTGTATAGCACCTTGTCCAGTGTATAGCACCGTGCCCAGTGTATAGCATTGTCCAGTGTATAGCACCTTGTCCAGTGTATAGCACCTTGCCAGTGTATAGCACTTTCCAGTCCAGTGTATAGCACCTTGTCCAGTGTATAGCACCTTGTCCAGTGTATAGCACCGTGCCCAGTGTATAGCACCTTGTCCAGTGTATAGCACCTTGTCCAGTGTATAGCACCTTGCCAGTGTATAGCACATTGTCCAGTGTATAGCACCTGTCCAGTGTATAGCACCGTGTCCAGTGTATAGCACATTGTCCAGTGTATAGCACCGTTCCAGTGTATAGCACCTTGTCCAGTGTATAGCACCGTGTCCAGTGTATAGCACCGTGCACAGTGTATAGCACCTTGTACAGTGTATAGCACCGTGCACAGTGTATAGCACCGTGACCATTGTATAGCACCGTGTCCAGTGTATAGCACCGTGCACAGTGTATAGCACATTGTCCAGTGTATAGCACATTGTCCAGTGTATAGCACCGTGTCCAGTGTATAGCACCGTGCCCAGTGTATAGCACCTTGTCCAGTGTATAGCACCGTGTCCAGTGTATAGCACCGTGCACAGTGTATAGCACATTGTCCAGTGTATAGCACATTGTCCAGTGTATAGCACATTGTCCAGTGTATAGCACCTTGTCCAGTGTATAGCACCTTGTCCAGTGTATAGCACATTGTCCAGTGTATAGCACCTTGTCCAGTGTATAGCACATTGTCCATTGTATAGCACCTTGTCCAGTGTATAGCACCTTGTCCATTGTATAGCACCTTGTCCAGTGTATAGCACCTTGTCCAGTGTATAGCACCTTGTCCAGTGTATAGCACATTGTCCATTGTATAGCACCTTGTACAGTGTATAGCACCGTGCCAGTGTATAGCACATTGTCCATTGTATAGCACCTTGTCCAGTATATAGCACCTTGTCCAGTGTATAGCACCTTGTCCATTGTATAGCACCTTGTCCATTGTATAGCATCTTGCCAATTGTATAGCACCTTGTCCAGTGTATAGCACCATGTCCAGTGTATAGCACCTTGTCCAGTGTATAGCACCATGCCCATTGTATAGCACCATGTCCATTGTATAGCACCTTGCCCATTGTATAGCACCTTGCCCAGTGTATAGCACCTTGACCAGTGTATAGCACCTTGTCCAGTGTATAGCACCTTGTCCAGTGTATAGCACCTTAACCAGTGTATAGCACCTTGTCCATTGTATAACACCTTGTCCAGTGTATAGCACCTTGTCCATTGTATAGCACCATGTCCATTGTATAGCACCATGCCCATTGTATAGCACCTTGTCCATTGTATAGCACCATGCCCAGTGTATAGCACCTTGTCCAGTGTATAGCACCATGACCATTGTATAGCACCTTGTCCAGTGTATAGCACCTTGTCCATTGTATAGCACCTTGTCCAGTGTATAGCACCGTGTCCATTGTATAGCACCGTGCCCATTGTATAGCACCTTGTCCATTGTATAGCACCATGTCCATTGTATAGCACCTTGTCCAGTGTATAGCACCTTGTCCAGTGTATAGCACCTTGTCCAGTGTATAGCACCTTGTCCATTGTATAGCACCTTGTC
>JABXNX010001220.1:0-13362 GCA_014843695.1 Archivesica marissinica | reverse complement strand
TAAATATATAAGCAAAATGATACAACTGCAATGCTTGTTTATATACAATACAATTACAAATATAAACATGGTAAATATATAAGCAAACTGATACAACTGCAATGCTTGTTTATATACAATACAATTACACATATAAACATGGTAAATATATAAGCAAACTGATACAACTGCAATGCTTGTTTATATACAATATAATTACACATATAAACATGGTAAATATATAAGCAAACTGATACAACTGCAATGCTTGTTTATATACAATATAATTACACATATAAACATGGTAAATATATAAGCAAACTGATACAACTGCAATGCTTGTTTATATACAATACAATTACACATATAAACATGGTAAATATATAAGCAAACTGATACAACTGCAATGCTTGTTTATATACAATACAATTACACATATAAACATGGTAAATATATAAGCAAAATGATACAACTGCAATGCTTGTTTATATACAATATAATTACACATATAAACATGGTAAATATATAAGCAAACTGATACAACTGCAATGCTTGTTTATATACAATACAATTACACATATAAACATGGTAAATATATAAGCAAATTGATACAACTGCAATGCTTGTTTATATACAATACAATTACACATATAAACATGGTAAATATATAAGCAAAATGATACAACTGCAATGCTTGTTTATATACAATACAATTACACATATAAACATGGTAAATATATAAGCAAACTGATACAACTGCAATGCTTGTTTATATACAATACAATTACACATATAAACATGGTAAATATATAAGCAAAATGATACAACTGCAATGCTTGTTTATATACAATATAATTACACATATAAACATGGTAAATATATAAGCAAACTGATACAACTGCAATGCTTGTTTATATACAATACAATTACAAATATAAACATGGTAAATATATAAGCAAACTGATACAACTGCAATGCTTGTTTATATACAATACAATTACAAATATAAACATGGTAAATATATAAGCAAACTGATACAACTGCAATGCTTGTTTATATACAATACAATTACAAATATAAACATGGTAAATATATAAGCAAACTGATCCAACTGCAATGCTTGTTTATATACAATACAATTACAAATATAAACATGGTAAATATATAAGCAAACTGATACAACTGCAATGCTTGTTTATATACAATACAATTACAAATATAAACATGGTAAATATATAAGCAAACTGATCCAACTGCAATGCTATGCTTATACTTGCACAGTGCACGAATACAATCTAGAAGCACATGGGTTGCTGGGCAACAAGTTTTACCAACATTAGCTAGTGCCCTCCCCCAATAAACCAGATTAATGTTAACAAAATGACCGTAGCGATGTGTAGCGATGTGTACTGTAATAATTATATTATTTTAGATGAAAATAAATTATCAGGATTAGAAAGGACAAGAAAAGAAAATAGAACAAAAATTAGAGAAGCATTCTGTAACAGCTCTCTGCTTCTGCGCCATACGCACCATACCCCCCCAGCCAGCCAGCCAGACCCAACCACCAAATAGAGAATCGGCTCGGAGAGAACAGCAGATATGTACTTGCATTGTGTTAGTAGATAGTATGACGCTCAAAGCGTTTAGTGCTTTTGATGAAAAGTTGGACTTGTTTGAAAATATATTCATTGTCTTCAGATGTTTTATTTTCGAAACAAAACAATAATTTGTGTGTACTTAGCGGATGGTAAGTACGCGTATTTAGGAATAGCTGACGCCTCTGGATTACAAACAATGGACATCGAAATAAATAGTGTTCTACATCTTCCGCTTCGTTTAGTACACATGTGCAATTTGAATTGTCGCGTAGATGATTGTTAAATAAATCTGAATTCAGGTTGCTACAAGCATTTCTGATACGTGTATGATAGACCTGTTGACATCGGTCGCCGTATTTAAAATAAGACGGTACAGTTGGTGGTTTGTATATTAGTTTAAGTTTCTCTTTAAAAGACGACAACGTATTAATATTACGCATATCAATATCACGTTCGTTCCACAGTTTTATTGAGGATGGTTTTACAGATTTGGAATAAACTTCAGTTCGCGTTGCTAATGTAATAAAGTTTCTGTTATTTCTCAAGTTATATGGGTTTGTTAAATCTACAGTATCTGGGAAGAGATCATTTAAGTAACTTGGTACATTACCATTTTTTTGCTTATACACTAGAATTAATTTCTGCATTTTTCTGCGATCAGTGAGTATTACCCAGCCTAGTTCGCGTAGAAGTTTGTTGATGGAAACAGATCGTGTAAGTCCCGTAACTATTCTAGCAGCGTCGTATTGAAGTTTCTCTAACTTTTCCTTTTCATATAAGGTACAATTGTCCCAAACTATAGATGCATATTCTAAGATCGGTCGAAGTTAGAAATGTATACTTGATTTAACGTTTGGCGTTATTATTTTAACTCGTGAATTATTGCAATCGTGACATTATTTCCATCGTGACATTATTTCCATCGTGATTTCGTGAAGTTGAATTCGTGATCTGTAAATAGATTTTAATGTGCTTTGTAAAAACTCAATAAATAATGTTTTAATGAATTGAATTGAATTAAATTGTGATCTTGAAGTTGAAATCGTCATGCTGAAATCGTGACTTCAAAAAGTTGAAATCGTGACTTCATAAAGTTGAAATCGTGAATTCGTGAAGTCGAAATAGTGGATGTGTGTAGATGAAGTTATGTATATGATATAAGCAGCCGAAAATGTAAAATATTGGACTGTGAAAAGAGGCGTGTAGCACCGAAGACAGTACCACTATTTTACATATTGGATCCGTTTGAGGCTTATATCTTACTTAAAGCACACACTTATATAACAAGATCCTACTAATTAAAATTGTTAATTTCATACATGGTAAGAACACTATTTAATATCATACCTGCCTTTTGACAGCAGTCAAATATTAAATATTAATGGACTGCAAGTACAAAGGTATGACGCAACGACAGTGTTTTAAGAAATAGTTAATATCACAAATGGTATTTCGTAACATCCGGTTTTGGACCGGATATCAATTTACAATCTAGTTCTCATTATATCGCGCATGGGTATTCTGTACTGTAGCATTATACCACGTATAGTAAGCTAGGGTATTATGTACTGTGGCATTATACCACGTATAGTAAGCTAGGGTATGTTGTACTGTAGCATTATACCACGTATAGTAAGCTAGGGTATGTTGTACTGTAGCATTATACCACGTATAGTAAGCTAGGGTATGTTGTACTGTAGCATTATACCACGTATAGTAAGCTAGGGTATGTTGTACTGTGGCATTATACCACGTATAGTAAGCTAGGGTATTATGTACTGTGGCATTATACCACGTATAGTAAGCTAGGGTATGTTGTACTGTGGCATTATACACGTATAGTAAGCTAGGGTATTCTGTACTGTGGCATTATACCACGTATAGTAAGCTAGGGTATGTTGTACTGTAGCATTATACACGTATAGTAAGCTAGGTTATGTTGTACTGTAGCATTATACCACGTATAGTAAGCTAGGGTATGTTGTACTGTGGAATTATACCACGTATAGTAAGCTATGGTATGTTGTACTGTGGCATTATACCACGTATAGTAAGCTAGGGTATGGTGTACTGTAGCATTATACCACGTATAGTAAACTAGGGTATGTTGTACTGTGGCATTATACCACGTATAGTAAGCTAGGGTATGTTGTACTGTAGCATTATACCACGTATAGTAAGCAAGGGTATGTTGTACTGTAGCATTATACCACGTATAGTAAGCAAGGGTATGTTGTACTGTAGCATTATACCACGTATAGTAAGCTAGGGTATGTTGTACTGTGGCATTATACCACGTATAGTAAGCTAGGGTATTATGTACTGTGGCATTATACCACGTATAGTAAGCTAGGGTATGTTGTACTGTGGCATTATACACGTATAGTAAGCTAGGGTATTCTGTACTGTAGCATTATACCACGTACAGTAAGCTAGGGTATGGTGTACTGTAGCATTATACACGTATAGTAAGCTAGGGTATTCTGTACTGTGGCATTATACCACGTATAGTAAGCTAGGGTATGGTGTACTGTAGCATTATACCACGTACAGTAAGCTAGGGTATGGTGTACTGTAGCATTATACCACGTATAGTAAGCAAGGGTATGCTATACTGTGGCATTATACACGTATAGTAAGCTAGGGTATTCTATGCTGTGACAGTATACCACGTATAGTAAGCTAGGGTATGCTATGCTGTAACAGTATACCACGTATAGTAAGCTAGGGTATGCTATACTGTAGCATTATACCACGTATAGTAAGCTAGGGTATGGTGTACTGTAGCATTATACACGTATAGTAAGCTAGGGTATGTTGTACTGTAGCATTATACCACGTATAGTAAGCTAGGGTATTCTGTACTGTAGCATTATACCACGTATAGTAAGCTAGGGTATGTTGTACTGTAGCATTATACCACGTATAGTAAGCTAGGGTATAGTGTACTGTAGCATTATACCACGTATAGTAAGCTAGGGTATGTTGTACTGTGGCATTATACCACGTATAGTAAGCTAGGGTATGTTGTACTGTAGCATTATACCACGTATAGTAAGCTAGGGTATGTTGTACTGTAGCATTATACCACGTATAGTAAGCTAGGGTATTCTGTACTGTGGCATTATACCACGTATAGTAAGCTAGGGTATTCTGTACTGTGGCATTATACCACGTATAGTAAGCTATGATATTCTGTACTGTGGCATTATACCACGTATAATAAGCTATGATATTCTGTACTGTGGCATTATACCACGTATAGTAAGCTATGATATTCTGTACTGTAGCATTATACCACGTATAGTAAGCTATGATATTCTGTACTGTGGCATTATACCACGTATAGTAAGCTATGATATTCTGTACTGTGGCATTATACCACGTATAGTAAGCTATGATATTCTGTACTGTGGCATTATACCACGTATAGTAAGCAAGGGTATTCTGTACTGTGGCATTTTACCACGTATAGTAAGCTAGGGTATTCTGTACTGTAGCATTATACCACGTATAGTAAGCTAGGATATGTTGTACTGTGGCATTATACCACGTATAGTAAGCTATGCTATTCTGTACTGTGGCACATGAATACAATGCAGACATGTTCGGATAGTGGATCACAAACTAGCTTATGAGCGTCACGAGCATTCTTAACCCATGTTCAATCTGGATACCGTTCAAACAGTATATGCAAAGAACATAGAGCCAGATCAGCCGCCATGGAACGTACCGTCTGATCAGGATCTACGTTGTTTGCTATTCAGATGCTCTTGCTAAGAGACTTAGCTATGTAGCAAACAACATAGATCCTGATCAGCACGCAGTGTCACGCTGCAGCTGATCTGGATCTTTGTTGTTTGCATAAGCCTTTAAATGTATCCAGAATGAAATTGGTTAACGAATGTGCAGGCATTGAAAGCCTTTGATAGTGCTACATCACGGCATTAAACAGACCATATGGTGCGGAATATCACTCCAAATATTTGAAAGCTTGTCTAAAGTCTGGACTTTATTTTACAACGATTTGCGAAAGGAGCTTTAAACAACTACTATGAATCACGATTGAGTTCGTTAGCGCGGATAGCAGCGTACATTAGGTCATTCAATGGAAGGAAACAGGAGTACCCCGGAGAAAACCGACCTGTCCGATCTGGCGACAACTGTACCATCTCACATACATCCCGGTCCGTGGATCGAACCCAGTTTGCATTGGTGAGAAGTGTAAACCACTATGATAACCGGAAACATTGATTGCGCCCAAGGCGGCGCTTAAATTGCACATTGCCTCTTCTCTTTCCCTCATTGAGATGGATTCCCTAAGGATCAGGTCTCCAGAGTGATTACTATAATGTTGTAAAAACAATCGTGCTAAGATAAATGTGTATAAACTAATCAAACACATTTTGATTATATTGAAACAAATAATGGAAATGGAACTTTCCGCGAACCGTTGAAGAAACTTGAACATAGATAAATAATAAAATACTAGAGGGCATAGATAATGCACACATCGGATAAGTGTGTTTTTACATGAAAAACAAGACCTATATAAATACATAGTTTTAAATATTTTGGAATATTTTTAGTTGTTCAGTTTGTGTTTTGTAATAAAGATGTGATGTATCTTTGATGGAATCCTTCGTATTTCGTTTTCATGTAATAATAATCATATAATGTATGTGTGCATTTTCTATGTCCTCTAGTATATAATGTAGATGTGCGTTTTCTATGTCCTCTAGTATATAATGTATGTGTGCGTTTTCTATGTCCTCTAGTATATAATGTAGGTGTGCGTTTTCTATGTCCTCTAGTGTATAATGTAGGTGTGCGTTTTCTATGTCCTCTAGTATATAATGTAGGTGTGCGTTTTCTATGTCCTCTAGTATATAATGTAGGCGTGCGTTTTCTATGTCCTCTAGTATATAATGTAGGTATGCGTTTTCTATGTCCTCTAGTATATAATGTAGGCGTGCGTTTTCTATGTCCTCTAGTATATAATGTAGGTGTGTGTTTTCTATGTCCTCTAATATATAATGTAGGTGTGTGTTTTCTATGTCCTCTAGTATATAGTGTAGGTGTGCGTTTTCTATGTCCTCTAGTATATAATGTAAGTGTGCGTTTTCTATGTCCTCTAGTATATAATGTAGGTGTGCGTTTTCTATGTCCTCTAGTGTATGAGATACGGAATAGTACAGAGTGGCTCGTGTAACTATCCTACATTATTTAGTGGGAGGTGCCTTGCTACTACATACATACAAACAGTATTTTAAATATTTTTAGTGTCATGATTAGCGACTTTTACATAGCTTTTAGAAAGTAAAACATGTTTAACGTTATTGTAATATGCTATTGTCTCTTATCATTCTCATTGGTAGAATGGCTATGTGCACTGTATGTGTTATAATATTCATTGAAATGTATGTACTGTACATAGATGAGACAGAAAAAATTGATATAATATATATACGTGGCCTGGCCGAGTATCGATTCCGAATCCGACGCTCTACCACTGGACCACGGATGCCACTATTGTCGGGCTGAGCATTCAAATAGTATTATCCATCGAACACATTCAGAGATTTAAAGAATATGAGATGCTTGGTAGTATCCAGTGACTGGTATATCGACCCTACATTATTTGATACGTTTAGCCTAACATATGGCAGGGATGGGCATTCAAATAGTACCGATCCATGGCATATACAAAACCCATCCTATATTATATAACACATTAGCTTCAACTGAACGTCTTAGTACGCTCGCCCACGGCGAGGGTAAATAATCTCAATCATTATCAACGGAACGTCTTAGTACGCTCGCCCACGGCGACGGTAAATAATCTCAATCATTATCAACGGAACGTCTTAGTACGCTCGCCCACGGCGAGGGTAAATAATCTCAATCATTATCAACGGAACGTCTTAGTACGCTCGCCCACGGCGAGGGTAAATAATCTCAATCATTATCAACGGAACGTCTTAGTACGCTCGCCCACGGCGAGGGTAAATAATCTCAATCATTATCAACGGAACGTCTTAGTACGCTCGCCCACGGCGAGGGTAAATAATCTCAATCATTATCAACGGAACGTCTTAGTACGCTCGCCCACGGCGAGGGTAAATAATCTCAATCATTATCAACGGAACGTCTTAGTACGCTCGCCCACGGCGAGGGTAAATAATCTCAATCATTATCAACGGAACGTCTTAGTACGCTCGCCCACGGCGAGGGTAAATAATCTCAATCATTATCAACGGAACGTCTTAGTACGCTCGCCCACAGCGAGGGTAAATAATCTCAATCATTATCATCAGCAGCAGCATGCACTGCTCTGGTGTTTGATATTAATTGCCATATTAAAGCCACCAGTGACATGTTGGTAGTATTTTCATAAGGAGAAGTGCACAGAAAGATAGTTACAATTGCTATTCAGACATTGTATTACTACATACATTATGTTGTTACTTTGGTGTGACATTTGACAGTTACTGAATGAAATACAAACATATTTCTTAGAAGATATATGATTCTTAGTTTTTAAAACAAATAGTTTAGCAGCTGAATAGCTTCTGTAGAGATATAGATGTAGTTTTAATTTAAAATAATGCGTGTTGAGGGTGACAACTCTTCCGAGCTTGTTGATTTCATATATTGTAAAGGTGGATTCATATACCTTAATTATAGTAGGCATAAACAGTGTCCCAGCTACAGGTAGTATACATAAACAGTGTCCCAGCTACAGGTAGTATGCACAAACAATGTCCCAGCTACAGGTAGTATGCATAGACAATGTCCCAGCTACAGATAGTATGCATAAACAGTGTCCCAGCTACATGTAGTATGCACAAACAGTGTCCCAGCTACAGGTAGTATGCACAAACAGTGTCCCAGTTACAGGTAGTATGCACAAACAGTGTCCCAGCTACAGATAGTATGCATAAACAGTGTCCCAGCTACAGGTAGTATGCACAAACAGTGTCCCAGCTACAGGTAGTATGCATAAACAGTGTCCCAGCTACAGATAGTATGCACAAACAGTGTCCCAGCTACATGTAGTATGCATAAACAGTGTCCCAGCTACAGGTAGTATGCACAAACAGTGTCCCAGCTACAGGTAGTATGCATAAACAGTGTCCCAGCTACAGGTAGTATGCATAAACAATGTCCCAGCTACAGGTAGTATGCATAAACAGTGTCCCAGTTACATGTAGTATGCATAAACAGTGTCCCAGTTACATGTAGTATGCATAAACAGTATCCCAGCTATGTAGTATGCATAAACAGTGTCCAGTTACAGGTAGTATGCACAAACAGTGTCCCAGCTACAGATAGTATGCATAAACAGTGTCCCAGTTACAGGTAGTATGCACAAACAGTGTCCCAGCTACAGGTAGTATGCATAAACAGTGTCCCAGTTACAGGTAGTATGCACAAACAGTGTCCCAGCTACAGATAGTATGCATAAACAGTGTCCCAGTTACAGGCGGATCTGTAGTCCAGTGGTAACACGCTGGACTGGTAATCTAGGGATCGCAGGTTCAATCCCCCGTCTCACCCTAAATAAATTAACAGTCTTTCAGATGGGACATTAAATCGAGGTCTCGTGTCGATGCCTTACACCGTTACATCGTGCACGTAAAAGAACGAGAGGAGATTCTGGAATGGGTATCTGTCTGTATCATTGCACTATGCTCCTAAAATCTAAAATGACTAATTTCTTCAGGAGGCGTCGCTCATATGGGCAACCCGGTAGCGACGATAAATAAACGTATAACACACGAATAATTACTGAATTCTAGTCTACACACTGGAGTTATCGAGTATTTTAAGAACGTCACACATGAATTATTTATATCATTTATAAGGAAAAGCATGATATACATTATTATATAATTATAAGTATATATAGGTCTACATGTATACTGATGGTCCGCATCGTTGCAGACGGATGTGTAGTCCAGTGGTAACACGCTGGACTGGTAATCCAGGGATCGCAAGTTCGAACCCCCGTCTGACCCTAATAAAATTAACCGTCTTTCAGATGGGACGTTAAACCGAGGTATCGTGTTGGTGCTTTACACCGTGCACGTAAAAGAACCAGAGGAGACTCTGGAATATGTCTCTGTCTGTATCATTGCACTATCCTCCAAAAATTGACTAATCTCTTCAGGAGGCGTCGCTCATATGGGCAACCGGTAGCGACGATAAATAAACGTAAAACACACAAGTCCGCATCATTGGTCGAGTGGCTACGGTCGCTGACTTGTCACTGGTGGTCAGTGGTTCGAGCCCCACTCGGAGCGTGTCTCTTTGAATGAGAAGGTTGGCAGTGTCTAACAGAGGATCATACGGAGGTCGGTGCACCAAGTACTGGTTAAACCAAGGAAAGGTGGTGTTAGGCATACTGACCGGTAGCGACCTAAAATAAACTTAAATTTTTTAAAAAATTATATTGATCCAAAAAGAGTTAAGAAACTCACGTGTTCTTGTTTTATATTTGTATAGATCTATGTAATCGAGGTTATAATTCTATCACGATAACCTGATGTTAAGCTATGTTATATTTCGGGTTTTACGCCCACATCAGCACCATTTTGGGATAAATTGCCAGCGGGCATTTTACCTAACAACAACACCTTTCCAGTATCCAGTACTTGGGTGCCCCAACATCCGTACTGCCATCTTTTTACTATAAATGAGACACGGTCTGAGAGGGGCTCGAACCCGTGATCATCAGTGATGATAGGTTAGAGTGGTATACAAGTCAGCGACCTTAACCACTCGACCACGGATGTGGACTGGAAACCTCTATGGGAAATCAATACAACTCATGTTGATACATGTATGCATTTTGGTATAAAGTGAAGTAAAGTAAAGTGTTTTGTTTATTATAGTATTTAAAGGGCCTTATGAGACACCTCTTTTTATGAACATCAGTACTTCCCGAATCCTATGCTTGTATGCCAGGCGCCAGGCTGGTAGGCAATCGGTAACCATTATTTAACTAGCTGGCGGCTCACCAACCGGCCATATCAGAACGAAACCCTGACGAGATTCGAACCTTCGACGTCCCGCTCCGTAGGCGGACGCCTTAACCACTGGGCCACGGAGACGGTTATATGATATGCATATAATGTAACATAAATGAAATCTACACATGTATCGGTGATCGTAGTACTAAATCATTTTAGCAAACATTTAGTTCCGGCATACAACAATGGTAGCCTAGTCCATGTGTATATACTATATAATAGCCTAGTCCATGTGTATATACTATATAATAGCCTAGTCCATGTGTATATACTATATAATAGCCTAGTCCATGTGTATATACTATATAATAGCCTAGTCCATGTGTATATACTATATAATAGCCTAGTCCATGTGTATATACTATATAATAGCCTAGTCCATGTGTATATACTATATAATAGCCTAGTCCATGTGTATATACTATATAATAGCCTAGTCCATGTGTATATACTATATAATAGCCTAGTCCATGTGTATATACTATAATAGCCTAGTCCATGTGTATATACTATATAATAGCCTAGTCCATGTGTATATACTATAATAGCCTAGTCCATGTGTATATACTATATATAGCCTAGTCCATGTTATATACTATATAATAGCCTAGTCCATGTGTATATACTATATAATAGCCTAGTCCATGTGTATATACTATATAATAGCCTAGTCCATGTGTATATACTATATATAGCCTGTCCATGTGTATATACTATATACTAGCCTAGTCCATGTGTATATACTATATAATAGCCTAGTCCATGTGTATATACTATATAATAGCCTAGTCCATGTGTATATACTATATAATAGCCTAGTCCATGTGTATATACTATATACTAGCCTAGTCCATGTGTATATACTATATAATAGCCTAGTCCATGTGTATATACTATATAATAGCCTAGTCCATGTGTATATACTATATAATAGCCTAGTCCATGTGTATATACTATATAATAGCCTAGTCCATGTGTATATACTATATAATAGCCTAGTCCATGTGTATATACTATATAATAGCCTAGTCCATGTGTATATACTATATACTAGCCTAGTCCATGTGTATATACTATATAATAGCCTAGTCCATGTGTATATACAAAACCACCAAATATATAATAGCCTAGTCCATGTGTATATACTATATAATAGCCTAGTCCATGTGTATATACTATATAATAGCCTAGTCCATGTGTATATACTATATAATAGCCTAGTCCATGTGTATATACTATATAATAGCCTAGTCCATGTGTATATACTATATAAACCTAGTCCATGTGTATATACTATATACTAGCCTAGTCCATGTGTATATACTATATAATAGCCTAGTCCATGTGTATATACTATATAATAGCCTAGTCCATGTGTATAACTATAAATAGCCTAGTCCATGTGTATATACTATATAATAGCCTAGTCCATGTGTATATACTATATAATAGCCTAGTCCATGTGTATATACTCTAGTCCATGTGTATATACTATATAATAGCCTAGTCCATGTGATATACTATATAATAGCCTAGTCCATGTGTATATACATATAATAGCCTAGTCCATGTGTATATACTATATAATAGCCTAGTCCATGTGTATATACTATATAATAGCCTAGTCCATGTGTATATACTATATAATAGCCTAGTCCATGTGTATATACTATATAATAACCTAGTCCATGTGTATATACTATATACTAGCCTAGTCCATGTGTATATACTATATAATAGCCTAGTCCATGTGTATATACTATATAATAGCCTAGTCCAGTGTATATACTATAAACAGCCTAGTCCATTTATATACTATATAAAGCCTAGTCAATGTGTATATACTATATAATAGCCTAGTCCATGTGTATATACTATATAATAGCCAGTCCAGTGTATATACATATAATAGCCTATTCCATGTGTATATACTATATAAAGCCTAGTCCATGTGTATATCTATATAAAAATAGCCATAGTCCATGTGATATACTATATACTAGCCTAGTCCATGTGTATAACTATATAAAGCCTATTCCATGTGTATATACTATATAATAGCCTATCCATGTGTATATACTAATATAGCCTAGTCCATGTGTATATACTATATAATAGCCTAGTCCATGTTTATATACTATATAATAGCCTAGTCCATGTGTATATACTATATAATAGCCTAGTCCATGTGTATATACTATATAAAGCCTAGTCCATGTGTATATAATATAATAGCCTAGTCCTGTGTATATACTATATAATAGCCTAGTCCATGTGTATATAATATATAATAGCTAGTCCATGTGTATATACTATATAATAGTAGTCCATGTGTATATAATATAATAGCCTAGTCCATGTGTATATACTATATAATAGCCTAGTCCATGTGTATATACTATATAAAGCCTAGTCCATGTTATATACTATATAATAGCCTAGTCCATGTGTAATACTATAATAGCCTAGTCCATGTGTATATACTATATAATAGCCTAGTCCATGTGTATATACTATATAATAGCCTAGTCCATGTGTATATACTATATAATAGCCTAGTCCATGTGTATATACTATATAATAGCCTAGTCCATGTGTATATACTATATAATACGTATATAGTATGTACATAGATTTTATTATACGAATTCTTTATTTACTGGTGAATGCATGATTATATTCATTATATGCCAAATACTGTTCATTCGAGGGGAGGAGGTCACTGTATCACGTGTAGCACGTGTGTA
>JABXNX010001219.1:0-13362 GCA_014843695.1 Archivesica marissinica | reverse complement strand
TATATAAACTACATGTATATATAAACTACATGTACATATAAACTACATGTATATATAAACTACATGTATATATAAACTACATGTATATATAAACTATATATAAACTACACGCATATATAAACTACATGTATATATAAACTATATATAAACTACACGTATATATAAACTACATGTATATATAAACTACATGTACATATAAACTACATGTATATATAAATTACACGTATATATAAACTACATGTATATATAAACTACATGTATATATAAATTAAATGTATATATAAATTACACGTATATATAAACTACATGTATATATAAACTACATGTATATATAAACTACATGTACATATAAACTATATATAGACTACATGTATATGTAAATAAACTACATGTATATATAAACTACATGTACATATAAACTACATGTATATATAAACTACATGTACATATAAACTACATGTATATATAAACTACATGTATATATAAATTAAATGTATATATAAATTACACGTATATATAAACTACATGTATATATAAACTACATGTATATATAAACTACATGTACATATAAACTACATGTATATATAAACTACATGTACATATAAACTACATGTATATATAAACTACATGTATATATAAACTACATGTACATATAAACTACATGTATATATAAACTACATGTACATATAAACTACATGTATATATAAACTACATGTACATATAAACTACATGTATATATAAACTACATGTATATATAAACTACATGTATATATAAACTACATGTATATATAAACTACATGTATATATAAACTACATGTATATGTAAATAAACTACATGTACATATAAACTACATATATATAAAAAACTACATGTATATATAAACTACATGTATATATAAACTACATGTACATATAAACTACATGTATATATAAACTACATGTATATATATATATATAAACTACATGTATATATAAACTACATGTATATATAAACTACATGTACATATAAACTATATATAAACTACATGTACATATAAACTACATGTATATATAAACTACATGTATATATAAACTACATGTATATATAAACTATATATAAACTACACGTATATATAAACTACATGTATATATAAACTACATGTACATATAAACTACATGTATATATAAATTACACGTATATATAAACTACATGTATATATAAACTACATGTATATATAAATTACACGTATATATAAACTACATGTATATATAAACTACATGTATATATAAACTACATGTATATATAAACTACATGTATATATAAACTACATGTATATATAAACTACATGTATATATAACTACAAGTATATATAAACTACATGTATATATAAACTACATGTATATATAAACTACATGTATATATAAACTACATGTATATATAAACTACATGTATATATAAACTACATGTATATAATAACTACATGTACATATAACTACATGTATATATAAACTACATGTATATATAAACTACATGTATATATAAACTACATGTATATATAAACTACATGTATATATAAACTACATGTATATATAAACTACATGTATATATAAACTACATGTATATATAAACTATATATAGACTACATGTATATGTAAATAAACTACATGTATATATAAACTACATGTATATATAAACTACATGTATATGTAAACTACATGTATATATAAACTACATGTATATATAAATAAATGTATATATAAATTACACGTATATATAAACACATGTATTACATGTATATATAAACTACATGTATATATAAACTACATGTATATATAAACTACATGTATATATAAACTACATGTATATATAAACTACATGTATATATAAACTACATGTATATTAAATACAGTATATATAAACTACATGTACATATAACTACATGTATATATAAACACTGTACATATAAACTACATGTATATATAAACTACATGTATATGTAAATTACATGTATATATAAACTACATGTATATATAAACTACATGTATATATAAACTACATGTACATATAAACTATATATAGACTACATGTATATGTAAATAAACTACATGTATATATAAACTACATGTATATATAAACTACATGTATATGTAAACAACATGTATATATAAGCTACATGTATATATAAACTACATGTATATATAAACTACATGTATATGTAAACTACATGTATATATAAACTACATGTATATATAAATAAATGTATATATAAATTACACGTATATATAAACTACATGTATTACATGTATATATAAACTACATGAATATATAAACTACATGAATATATAAACTACATGTATATATAAACTACATGTATATATAAACTACATGTATATATAAACTACATGTATATCGTATAACCTTAAACTAATAGCTCTCGAAACCTGTCCATCGTCATGATGGAAAATGAAGACGCAATATAGATCACCGTGTCTTGGCAGCCGAGGTACTTGCGCGGCTTGAACTCGCAAGAGGCATTATACCATGAAGGTTACGTCAACCACGGATGCCCACACTATGTAGCCAAATACAACAATATGTTTTTACTGTGAAATGGTGATATAACGAAGCACGGACATTCTCTAAAGCAAGCACAACACAGCGACAATTATTTCAATCGATCAACAACCTTTTCATAGTAAACACATCGTTTTAACGGGTTGGTGACTTTGGTGAATTTTCTTACTTGTCTCTTAACATAAATGTGACCATTTCCTTCCAAAACAAACAAATATATGTCATGCAGCAGGCGCACCTGTTAATATACTATAATTAATGTGCATAACATGTAGGAACGTGTGTGGTTTACGTTTATTTATCGTCGCTACCGGTTGCCCATATGAGCGACGCCTCCTGAAGAGATTAGTCATTTTAGATTTTTGGAGGATAGTGCAATGATACAGACAGAGACTCATTCCAGTTAAAAACACCGACACGAGACCTCGGTTTAAAGTCCCATCTGAAAGACTGTTAATTTGATCAGGGTCAGACGGGGGATCGAACCTGCGATCCCTGGATTACCAGTCCAACGTGTTGCCACTGGACTACAGATCCGTCTGTGGGATGCAGGAGCAAATAATCATGTATGGTTATATTACACGTATACCTCTTTCAGTGTACACCAGATTGAACAAGTATTGTTTGTACTTTACGAAAATTGCCTGCGTTATTAGATTGGACATGGATTAAAAGTTAGCACCATGTGTATTATAGCTAAAATTAGCATACATTTGCATAGACTATGATAAAAAGTAAGCAAATAATAACTTTGCAATGTTATTTTCGATATAGCCATATGGGATATTTCTGTAAATCTCAGACAATTATAGTTCCATTAAAAGTGAAACATGAAATTTGTAATGGAGACAAACAATGGTGCATATTTGCATATGCAATTATGCAAATTATATCCATGGCATTGTTTGTCACTTGGTGGTATTCTAGAATATATATATATACCCCTGAATTATCTTCTTCTTAAGGTTAACATTCCAGAATTACCTGTTATACGTTTATATACCTATCAAGTTGGTTTTTGATATATAGAGCGACTCGTATATTAGATGTTCAAATATAATTTAAGCTTTTAGCTTTCAGTTCAATCCACATATCACGATATAAATGTATGTTTCTGTATATTTCTCAATGTATATTACATGTATCCTGATAAATAAATATGTTTAAACCTAAATATAATTGTAATAATTTTTCGTTTGTAATTTAAAGAATAATGCAATCAAATCAAAGATATTTAAAATGTACTCGACAAAATAAATCATTTATGACTTATCCTAGTCTGCAGGATTAATTTATAAATATTAGTTTCTATACATTATATATTTGAAATTCATCGGTCAGCTGACTTACTTGATCATATTCGTACATATTTATGTGTAATAAATTAATAATTATGGTACATTTCAGCTACAACTTCCTGAGGTTAAACATCTATTATGAAGATCTTAACTTTGAAAATATAACAGAAGAAGCACAGATTGAGGTAAAAATAGTTGAACAATCTGGAATGGGTCTCTGTCTGTATCATTATTTGAACATTTAGCGTTATATCTCTCTTCCAAATCACTGTCACGATTTCTAAGAAGGTTGTTCTCATGTTGAGTCTTGGCTAGTCAATTGGAAAGAAACACAGGAGACATTGTTGAAAAGTAATTCCAAAATTAATGTACAGTGTAGTATGTCAAACCCCTATGGTATTGTGTCTACATTGACATCGTAAGATTTACATGTTGTACACTTATATTACACCGCCCTTGACGCATCATCAATGCATTTATTGGTATTTAATTGTACACATTACACAGACAGTATTGTGGATTACCAGCCCAAAGTGTTAACCACTGGACTACAGATCCATCGCTTACCTTGTGTTTTACGCTTATTTATCGTCGCTACCTGTTGGGCCGTATGAGCGACGCCTCCCAAAGCGATTAGTTATTTGAGATTATGAAGGATAGTGCAATGATACAGACAGAGACCCAACCCAGAGTCTTCTTTGGTTCTTTCAAGTACACGGTGTAAAACACTGACACGAAACCTCGGTTTAAAGTTCCATCTGAAAGACTGCTAATATTATTATGGTCAGACGGGCGATCACCCTGCGGTCCATTGATTCTAATACCAATATGTTAACGTATCATTTTTAATGTACTTGAACAAAATATACTCTTATTTTGACTACCAATGTACCGCCCTAGATGTATGTGTTGATGCTATATGATGCCTGGATATAAAGACAGTTGGACTCAATCGTTTCTGTTTTGATTGTAGATGCAGCAATTTTTGTCAGATGTTGGCGGTGCCATTGGACTTTGGATAGGTCTCTCTATGCTCAGTTTGTGTGAAGTGGTTCAGTTGTTTATGGAGCTGTTCTACTATGCCGTACACAAGACAACACAACAAAACAGAGGGAAAGAACAGCGCCGGGAAGACAATAAAACTAGACAACGATATCAGACAAATGGAAATAGTAACGAAAAATCTATTGAAAGTCCATGGCCACATGTCACTTTTGGTCGGAGGGACAGAAGTGCAGACTATCGAAATAATGACCGGTACAATGGGCGATACGATGATCGATACAATGATGAGAGTGAATATAATGCTAATTCTTACAGCGGAAGGGGCAATCGTCCACGTGCTAATGATCCACATAGGAAACGTCCAAACAGTTATCACGAAGATTCACGTGACAGTTATTGAGGACAATAGATATGGCAGGGTGGGAACAACGTACTGAACATGGTTTAATTAGTTTAGAGACTGGTAATTTTAAAATGAATTACAACTCATGTTTAGTTTATACGAATTTCTTTTAGCTCGATTATTGTGAGCTAAAATAACTTATATATTTAAATATATATTTCATAACATTAGCAGAGACATCATACTTAATAACCTTAGGAACTTCGACACTGATCTCAATAATATCCTCCTTGGTGACTCTAACATAACGGATCTGGAAAATACATTTATATTTACAACCGTACATACTTGACTTTGAACTTTGATATCCAATCTATACGCACACGAACATCTCTATAAAACAATGCTTTTCTGCAATCGGCTCTGAGAGACTCGAACGAACTATCAAGTGGAACTGCAAAACTCACCATCCATGGTCTCACTCAAATCTCAACTAAAGAGTAATGTCACAACTTGTGCCAACTATGTCTACGTCGGTGACAGCACATGACAAGCCTACTGTCTACCATTCTCGACTCTAACTAGGTTATTTAATGACGACACATCATTGGCCCAAACGACATCAACTATTCAAGATCTAGAGGGAATACTGAATCATGATTTGAGGTTAATATCCGATTGGTCTAAACGTTGGTTGGTAAATTTTAATCCCAATAAGACAGAAGCTCTGTTCTTTAGCACCACTAGGGAACAAAACTATCCAGTATTATTTTTGGATGGGATTCAGTTACCCTTTGCTGAACACCACAAACATTTAGGTGTAACTTTAAGCAACAATGGTAAATGGCACGAGCATATAGACAATATTTTTAAATCGGCATCAAAGGTACTAAATTTAATGCGAGCGTTAAAATTTACAATCAACAGGAAAACATTAAATCAAATTTATATATCTTATATGAGGCCACTGTTAGAATATGCTGCAGTAGTATGGGATAGTTGTACTGAACTCGATAAGAATAGACTAGAAAAATTACAATTTGAAGCAGCTCGTGTTGTCACTGGTTTAACTCGATCAGTTTCTATAAATAACTTGATAGAAGAAATAGGCTGGATCTCCTTAAATGATAGAAGAAAACTTCAGAAATTAGTCATAATGTACAAACTAAAAAACGGTCTACTGCCGGAGCATTTTTCAACAATTTTTCCAAGGGTAGTTGGTGAAGAAAACAATTACAATTTAAGAAATGCCGATAATTTCATAGTAATGGCAAGAAGAACAGCTCTCTTCTCGAATTCCTTTGTACCATCAAGTGTTGATTTATGGAATACATTAACAGAGAATATCCGAACATCACCTACTTTATCTAGTTTTAAGTATCGACTGAAATGTGCATTATTTAAGCAAAATGAAGTACCTTCATATTACTACAAAGGTTCAAGATCTCTAACCGTTCTCCAAACACGCATAAGAAATGGCTGCAGTAATTTGAATGCTGACTTATGTAATAATCACTTAAAAGATGACCCGATTTGTGAGTGTGAACGTGGCGTCGAAGATGCCGAACATTATTTTTTCAAATGCCCTCTATTTTTAAATCAAAGGATAGCAGATATACACGTCAATATCATCCACTTAGTGTAAGAACTCTACTTAAAGGTAAAGAAGAACTCTCAGATGAAGAAATCCTAAGTATTTTTAATTCAGTTCAAAAGTTTATACATGATAATGCGAGGTTTTCAAATTAGCGTAATAATAGTATTTCTATTTCTTATCATGCATGGGGGGTTTCGAGGTCGCGGACCGGGGCGAGCATCACACGAGCACAATCACGTGAATACTTCTGTTGGCATTTGTCTTTAAAATAACATATCTTTTTCTTAATTGTACTTTTGTAGCCATAATCTATTTCTGTAAATGAATTATATTGGGGAGGGCCGTTTTATAATGTGTATAGCACTTGTGGCCCAAACCTTTTGCTGTATATATTTGGCAATAAATTATGTTTAAACTAATCATTTCTTCGATGTTACGTTGCGTAGCACTACCATGTTTGTCTAAATGCCAAATACCACTGGTTGTTCAATTGAATAATTTATGAGGGGCTTACATGCCTAGATTATTAGTTGATGCTTGCTGAGTTTTTAAATCAACCACAATGGTTCCATGTCAGATAACCTAAGCTTGCAATGTATTTTGTATCGTTCTATGCGATTTAAATTTTCCATAACAGCGCCAGCACTCTCCTCGATAGCTGTGTGTAGTATTGTATGTTCTGTTCAACGTTGTATCATTTATTTGCATGTTATATAACTATGTTTCCTATTTCACTAATTACCATTTTGATACAATTGGGGTTTAAAAGAAAGGGCCTCCTCAGGTCAACGTTTGATGCCGACGGTGGCCTACTATTCGATTTCTGGTGCGGGCCGTTGTCTAATGTTGTTAAAACTTGTGGCTCAAACCATTTGTATTTTCATGCTATATATTGTATATTTACGTGTATGACATATGTACTATTGATTTGCAATAATATACATATTCGATGAGGTTTAGGAATTTGTATCAATCTATTGTCTAGCCAGTGTAATTCCTTCAAATTCATAGAGGCAGTGCATCAAAGTAATGCGATTGTTTTTCTTGGGTGTTGGTAGGTATACGCCGAACGCAGCAGTCACCGTATATATGGGTTGGGCTACATACTTTGAATGACAAAGCAGACTGTATGCAACCAGTGGTCAAGGTATAGTAACCAGTGGTTAAGGTACAGTAACCAGTTGTCAAGATATAGTAACCAGTTGTCAATGTATAGTAACTAGTGGTCAAGGTATAGTAACCAGTTGTCAAGGTATAGTAACTAGTGGTCAAGGTATAGCAACCAGTTGTCAAGGTATAGTAACTAGTGGTCAAGGTATAGTAACCAGTTGTCAAGGTATAGTAACTTGTGGTCAAGGTATATTAACCAGTTGTCCAGATATAGTAACTAGTGGTCAAGGTATAGTAACCAGTGGTCAAGGTATAGTAACTAGTGGTCCATATATAGTAACCAGTGGTCAAGGTATAGTAACTAGTGGTCCAGTTATAGTAACCAGTGGTCAAGGTATATTAACCAGTTGTCAAGGTATAGTAACTAGTGGTCCAGATATAGTAACCAGTGGTCAAGGTATAGTAACCAGTTGTCCAGATATAGTAACCAGTTGTCCAGGTACAGTAACCAGTTGTCAAGGGATAGTAACTAGTGGTCAAGGTATATTAACCAGTTGTCCAGATATAGTAACCAGTGGTCAAGGTATGGTATCTAGTGGTCGATGTATAGTAACCAGTTGTCCAGATATAGTAACCAGTTGTCCAGATATAGTAACCAGTTGTCCAGGTATAGTAACCAGTGGTCAAGGTATGGTAACTAGTGGTCGATGTATAGTAACCAGTTGTCCAGATATAGTAACCAGTTGTCCAGGTATAGTAACCAGTGGTCAAGGTATGGTAACTAGTGGTCGATGTATAGTAACCAGTTGTCCAGATATAGTAACCAGTTGTCCAGATATAGTAACCAGTGGTCAAGGTATGGTAACTAGTGGTCGATGTATAGTAACCAGTTGTCCAGATATAGTAACCAGTTGTCCAGATATAGTAACCAGTTGTCCAGGTATAGCAACAAGTTGTCCAGATATAGTAACCAGTTGTCCAGATATAGTAACCAGTTGTCCAGATATAGTAACCAGTTGTCCAGATATAGTAACCAGTTGTCCATATATAGTAACCAGTTGTCCAGATATAGTAACCAGTTGTCCAGGTATAGTAACAAGTTGTCCAGATATAGTAACCAGTTGTCCAGGTATAGTAACAAGTTGTCCAGATATAGTAACCAGTTGTCCAGTTATAGTAACCAGTTGTCCAGGTATAGTAACCAGTTGTCAAGGTATAGTAACAAGTTGTCCATATATAGTAAGCAGTTGTCAAGGTATAGTAACAAGTTGTCCAGATATAGTAACCAGTTGTCCAGGTATAGTAACAAGTTGTCCAGATATAGTAACCAGTTGTCCAGTTATAGTAACCAGTTGTCCAGGTATAGTAACCAGTTGTCAAGGTATAGTAACAAGTTGTCCATATATAGTAAGCAGTTGTCAAGGTATAGTAACAAGTTGTCCAGATATAGTAACCAGTTGTCCAGGTATAGTAACAAGTTGTCCAGATATAGTAACCAGTTGTCCAGTTATAGTAACCAGTTGTCCAGGTATAGTAACCAGTTGTCAAGGTATAGTAACAAGTTGTCAAGGTATTGTAACCAGTGGTCAAGGTATAGTAACCAGTAAACACGGATTAGTGAATTGAATAATTCAAGGATTAATAAGAAGGTGTTTGTGTATTGCTACAACGCAGCTTGAGGAAAGTGTAGAAACTACATGTATGAATAAGATGCATATAGCAAAACATGGCTGTTTAAATGTTTATGATATTATTTCGCCATTGGTAAAACATTATAGCCAGAGTGTCATTCGCTCTGTCAATATGGTTTAATACAACCAATAGATGGGTACAAATACTTCTGAAGATTCCCTTCCAGGGAATGGTGGTTATAAGCTTAGGAACTGTACATTGATTTTTATTTTTAAAAGTGCAATATCTGCAGAGCGATTTTGCACATTAATAATGCCTAATATAAGACACATCGCTCAGCATTTGCAAAATATTGCAGTATATTATGTACTTAGTTATATTATGAATGTCGCTTTAATGTTACAAATCTGCATCCTGGCTGAGGATATGTATATTGTATATGTATTTGTTATATTATGAATATCTCTTTAATGTTACAAATCTGCATCCTGACTGAGGATATGTATATTGTATATGTATTTTCTATATTCTATATTATGAATATCTTTTACTGTTACAAATCTGCATCCTGGCTGAGGAGATGTACATTGTATATGTATTTGTTATATTATGAATGTCTCTTACAGCTACAAATCTGCATCCTGACTGAGGAGATGTACATTGTATATGTATTTGTTATATTATGAATGTCTCTTTACTGTTGCAAATCTGCATCCTGGCTGAGGAGATGTATATTGTATATGTATTTACTATATTATGAATGTCTTTTACTGTTGCAAATCTGCATCCTGAATATATGAAATAAAACTTGAAATTAATATAAAAAGGTTTAATTCTTGATGCTACAGTTGTTGATAGTACGCGAAAGTGTAACAGTTACACACTGACCATGGTTGTTACACACTGACCATAGCTGTTACACACTGACCATAACTGTTACACACTGACCATAGCTGTGAACATATTATAGCATGTTATTTAGAAATTACCCTCTTCACGGCAGTGGTGTGTGAGTTATAAACATACACAATTACCCTCTTCACGGCAGTGGTGTGTGAGCTATAAATACACAATTACCCTCTTCACGGCAGTGGTGTGTGAGTTATAAACATACACAATTACCCTCTTCACGGCAGTGGTGTGTGAGCTATAAACATACACAATTACCCTCTTCACGGCAGTGGTGTGTGAGCTATAAACATACACAATTACCCTCTCTACACGGCAGTGGTGTGTGAGCTATAAATACAACAATTACCTCTACGCAAGCAGCTGGTGTGTGAGCTAAACATACAAATTACCCTCACCACAAGGCAGTGGTGTGTGAGCTATAAACATACACAATTACCCCTTCACGGCAGTGGGTGTGAGCAATATAATACACAATTACCCTCTTCACGGCAGTCGTGTGTGAGATATAAATAACACAATTACCTCTTCACGGCAGTGGTGTGTGAGCTATAAACATACACACAATTACCCTCTTCACGGCAGTGGTGTGTGAGCTATAAATACACAATTACCCTCTTCACGGCAGTGGTGTGTGAGCTATAAACATACACAATTACCCTCTTCACGGCAGTGGTGTGTGAGCTATAAACATACACAATTAGCTGGTTGTATAATTAATTAAAGTATGTCCGTCAACCTGTATCAACTACAGCTTAGACTCACAAGATCGAAATCTACATTTCCTTGCACTCTACATTGGTTTTGACGTCTGTAATCGTGATAATTTCAAACCACATGCGCAATGTTTGTTAGTGTATCCTGTGAAAGGACATGTTTTTCTTGTTAATGTTGTTTTTGTAACTGTTTCAACACATGTCACGGATGGGCTCGGCGGGTAAATGGGTAGATGGTTTCTGCAGATATTACCAGCTAACAAGTGTCACCCAGAGTTCGCTAACAACTAAATGCTTTAAAATTGTTATTTGTATTGCTTGATTGAATTCTAAAATAATACTGATATACAACAGTACATGTACCTACATTTAATAACATTGATAGATTTTGATTTTCATTTCGCATTTGTACCAATGCTATGTAGGTACATGTAAACTATTTTGGAGCAGATCGCTTACGGAAATAATATAAACATGTTTTTAAAAATTAAATTTTAAATGAGAGCAGTTCATAGAGCATTCTGTATTTCATAAAATACTCAACTGAACAGTTTATAAAGACAAATAATTCTGAGTCTTGGATAGTCTTGACATCATATTTTGTTTAGTGGAATTTGGATATATAAAATGTCGAAGGAACAATTTCGTTCTTCTCTCAGGGACGCGGAGAGTGTGGCGTCCTTTGATTCCACCGGGAAACAGAAAAGTTTCCGCCGTCTCTTTACGAGATTTGCCGAGAAGACATCCATGCAGGGAGTACCGTACATTAACATGGCGAAATTTTGGTGGGCGAAACTAATCTGGGCTATGCTATTGTCGCTAGCCATTGTTGTCATGGTCTTACATTTATGGTATTTATTCGACCAGTGGTACTCCTGGCCGAAAACCACAAAAATAGCACTCGGATTTGATAATCTGGCCTTTCCGCAGGTTACAATATGCAATGCAAATGTTCTACACAAAAACCGTTTCGATAAATTTAATGGAGCGGATAAACTTAAATTGCTTGTTGACGATCTAAAACCAGAGAGACTTGTACCAGACCAGTTTGACGACAACTACGATCCTTACGCTCGTAATGGGGTTGATCAACAAGATGGGAATGAACAAAATGGAAAGCAGTCGCCAACAGATGGAGGGACAGGACAAAATGGAAACCAGTCGCCAACAGATGGAGGGACAGGACAAAATGGAAACCAGTCGCCAACAGATGGAGGGACAGGACAAAATGGAAACCAGTCGCCAACAGATGGAGGGACAGGACAAAATGGAAACCAGTCGTCAACAGATGGAGGGACAGGACAAAATGGAAAGCAGTCGCCAACAAATGGAGGAACAGACAAACTGGAAATCAGTCGACAACAGATGGTGGGACCGGACAAAGTAGCAATAAGTCGACAACAGATGGTGGGACAGGACGAACTGGAAATCAGTCGCAAACCAATGGAAGGACGGGACAAAATGGAAATCAGACGACAACAGATGGAGGGACCGGACAAAATGGAAATCAGACGACAACAGATGGAGGGACAGGACAAAATGGAAATCAGACGACAACAGATGGAGGGACTGGACAAAATGGAAATCAGACGACAACAGATGGAGGGACCGGGAAAATGAGATCAGTCGCCAACAGATGGAAACCCGGACAAAATAGAAATCAGACGACAACAGATGGAGGGACAGGACAAAATGGAAATCAGACGACAACATATGGAGGGACAGGACAACATAGAAATCAGACGACAACAGATGGAAGGACGGTTCACAATGGAAATAAGTCGACAACAGATGGAGGGACAGGACAAAATGGAGGTCAGACGACAACAGATGGAGGGACAGGACACAATGGAAATAAGTCGACAACAGATGGAGGGACGGGACAAAATGGAGGTCAGACGACCACAGATGGAGGGACGGGACCAAATGGAAACCAGTCGACAACAGATGGCGGGACGGGACAAACTGGGGATCAGACGACAACAGATGGAAGGACGGGACAAAATGGAGTTCAGACGACAACAGATGGAGGGACGGGACAAAATGGAGGTCAGACGACAACAGATGGAGGGACGGGACAAAATGGAAACCAGACGACAACAGATGGAGGGACCGGACAAAATGGAGATCAGACGACAACAGATGGAGGGACGGGACAAAATGGAAGTCAGACGACAACAAATGGAGGGACGGGACAA
>JABXNX010001218.1:0-13363 GCA_014843695.1 Archivesica marissinica | reverse complement strand
AGCTTAGGCTAAGCTAAGCTTAGGCTAAAGCTAAGCTTAGGCTTAGGCTAAGCTTAGGCTAAGATTAGGCTAAGGCTAAGCTAAGCTTATGTTAAGCTAAGCTTAGGCTAAGCTAAGCTTAGGCTAAGGCTAAGCTTAGGATAAAGCTAAGCGTAAGCTAAGCTTAGGTTAAGGCGAAGCTAAGCTTAGGCTAAGGCTAAGCTTAGGCTAAGCTAAGCTAAGCTTAGGCTAAAGCTAAGTAAGCTAAGGCTAAGCTAAGCTTAGGCTAATGCTAGACTAAGCTAAGGCTAAGCTAAGCTTAGTCTAAGCTAAGCTTAGTCTAAGCTAAGCTTAAGCTAAGCTTAGGCTAATGCGAAGCTAAGCTTAGGCTAAGCTAAGCTAAGCTAAGCTTAGGCTAAGGCTAAGCTTAGGCTAAGGCTAAGCTTAGGCTAAGGCTAAGCTTAGGCTAAGGCTAAGCTTAGGCTAAGCTAAGTTTAGACTGAGGCTAAGCTTAGGCTAGTCTAAGGCTAAGCTAGGCTAAGCTAATGCTAAGCTAAGCTTAGGCTAATATAAGCTAATGCTAAGCTATGCTTAGGCTAAGTTAAGATTAGGCTAAGTCTAAGCTTAGGCTAAGGCTAAGCTTAGGGTAAGCTAAACTTAGGCTAAGCTAAGCTTAGGCTAAGCTAAGCTTAGGCTAAGGCTAAGCTAAGCTTAGGCTAGTCTAAGCTAGGCTAAGGCTAAGCTAAGGCTAGGCTAAGGCTAAGCTAAGCTTAGGCTACGGCTAAGCTTAAGCTAGGCTAAGGCTAAGCTTAGGCTAAGGCTAAGCTTAGGCTAAGGCTAAGCTAAGCTTAGGCTAATATAAGCTAAGCTAAGGCTAAGCTAAGCTTAGGCTAAGCTTAGGCTAATAAGCTAAGCTAAGGCTAAGCTAAGCTTAGGCTAAGCTTAGGCTAGGCTAAGCTAAGCTAAGCTAAGCTAAGCCTAGGCTAAGATAGGCTAAGCTAAGCTAAGCTAAGCTAAGCCTAGGCTAAGCTAAGCTAAGCTAGGCTAAGCTAAGCCTAGGCTAAGCTAAGCCTAGGCTAAGCTAGGCTAAGCTAAGCTAAGCCTAAGCCTAGGCTAAGCTAGGCTAAGCTAAGCTAAGCCTAGGCTAAGCTAAGCCTAGGCTAAAGCTTAGCTAAGCTAAGCCTAAGCAAAGCTAAGCCTAGGCTAAGCTAAGGCTAAGCTAAGCTAAGCTAAGCCTAGGCTAAGCTTAGGCTAAGCTAAGCTTAGGCTAAGCTAAGCTAAGCTAAGCTAAGCTAAGCTAAGCTTAGGCTAAGCTAAGCTAAGCTAGCTAAGGCTAAGCTAAGGCTAAGCTAAGGCTAAGCTAAGCTAAGCTAAGCTAAGCCTAGGCTAAGCTAATAGGCTAAGGCTAAGCTTAGGCTAAGCTTAGGCTAAAGCTAAGCTTAGGATTAGGCTAAGCTAAGCTTAGGCTAAAGATAAGCTTAGGCTTAGGCTAAGCTTAGGCTAAGCTAAGCTAAGCTTAGGCTAAGTTTAAGCTAAGCTTAGGCTAAGGCTAAGCTAAGCTTATGTTAAGCTATGCTTAGGCTAAGCTAGGCTAAGGCTAAGCTTAGGATAAAGCTAAGCGTAAGCTAAGCTTAGCTAGGCTAAGCTAAGCTTAGGCTAAGGCTAGCTAGGCTAGCTAAGCTAGCTTAGGCTAAAGCTAATAATGCTAGGCTAACTTAAGCTAGGGCTAAGCCTAGCTTATGGCTAATGCTAAACTAAGCTAAGGCTAGCTAAGCTTAGTCATAAGCTAAGCTTATGTCTAAGCTAAGCTTAAGCTAAGCTTGGCTAAGCTAAGCTTAGGCTACTGCAAGCTAAAGCTTCGGCTAAGCTTAAGCTAAGCTTAGGCTAAGCTTAGGCAAGGTCAAGTTAAAGCGTATTCTAAGCTTAGGCTAGCTAAGCTTAGGTTTAAGGGCTAAGCTTAGGCTAAGGCTAAAGCTACGCTTAGGCTAAGCAAGCTTAGGCGTAAGCTAGGCTAAGCTAGCTAAGCTTAGGCTAAGCTATGCTTAGGCTAAGTTAAGCTTAGGCTAAGTCTAAGCTAAGCTTAGACTAAGCTAAGTCTAAACTAAGCTTAGGCTAAATTAGGCTAAGGCTAAGCTAAGCTTAGGCTAAAGCTAAGCTAACCTTAGGTTAAGACTAAGCTTAGGCTAAGACTAAGCTTAGGCTAAGGCTAAGGCTAAGCTAAGCTTAGGCTACGGCTAAGCTAAGCTTAGGCTAAGCTAAGCTTAGGCTAAGGCTAAGCTAAGCTTAGGCTAAAGCTAAGTAAGCTTAGGCTAAGCTAAAACTAAGCTTAGGCTAAGGCTAAGCTTAGGCTAAGCTAAGCTTAGACTAAGCTAAGCTTAGGCTAAAGCTAAGTGAGCTTAGGCTAAGGCTAAGCTTAAGCTAAGGCTAAGCTAAGCTTAGGCTAAGCTAAGCTAAGGCTAAGCTAAGCTTAGGCTAATGCTAAGCTAAGCTAAGGCTAAGCTAAGCTTAGTCTAAGCTAAGCTTAAGCTAAGCTTAGGCTAAGCTAAGCTTAGGCTAATGCTAAGCTTAAGCTAAGCTTAGGCTAAGGCTAAGCTAGGATAAGGCTAAGCTAAGCCTAGGCTAAGGCTAAGCTAAGCTAAGCTAAGCCTAGGCTAAGGCTAAGCCAAGCCTAGGCTAAGCTAAGCTAAGCTAAGCCTAAGCTAAGGCTAAGCTAGGCTAAGCTAAGCCTAGGCTAAACTAAGCATATGCTAAGCTAAGATAAGCTAAGCTAAGCTAAGCCTAGGCTAAGCTAAGCTAAGCTAAGCTAAGCTAAGCCTAGGCTAAGCTAAGCCTAGCTAAATCTAAGCTAAGCTAAGCCTAAGGCTAAGCCTAGGCTAAGCTAAGCTAAGCTAACCTAAGGCTAAGCTAAGCTAAGCCTAAGCTAAGCTAAGCTAAGCTAAGCTTAGGCTAAGCTAAGCTAAGCTAAGCTAAGGCTAAGCTAATAAGGCTAAGCTAAGCTACAAGCTAAGAAGCTAAGGCTAACAGCTAAGGCTAAGCTAACAGCTAAGCCTAGGCTAAGCTAAGCTAAGCCTAGGCTAAGAAACTAAGCCTAGGCTAAGCTAACAGCTAAGCTAAACAAAGATAAGCTAAGCTAAGCATAGGCTAAACTAACAAAGCTAAGCTAAGCCTAGGCTAACACAGCTAAGCTAAGCCCAGGCTAAGCTAAGCTAAGCCTAGGCTAAATCTAAGCTAAGCTAAGCCTAAGGCTAAAAGCTAAGCTAAGCTAAGCACTAAGGCTAAGCTAAGCCTAGGCTAAGCTAAGCTAAGCTAAGCTAAGCCTAGGCTAAGCAACTAGGCTAAGCTAAGCTAAGCTAAGCTAAGCCTAGGCTAAGCTAACAGGCTAAGCTAAGCCTAGGCTAAGCTAAGCCTAGGCTAAGCTAGGCTAAGCTAAGCCTAAGCCTAGGCTAAGCTAGGCTAAGCTAAGCTAAGCCTAGGCTAAGCTAAGCCTAGGCTAAAGCTTAGCTAAGCTAAGCCTAAGCAAAGCTAAGCCTAGGCTAAGCTAAGGCTAAGCTAAGCTAAGCTAAGCCTAGGCTAAGCTTAGGCTAAGCTAAGCTTAGGCTAAGCTAAGCTAAGCTAAGCTAAGCTAAGCTAAGCTTAGGCTAAGCTAAGCTAAGCTAGCTAAGGCTAAGCTAAGGCTAAGCTAAGGCTAAGCTAAGCTAAGCTAAGCTAAGCCTAGGCTAAGCTAAGCTAAGCCTAGGCTAAGCTTAGGCTAGTCTAAGGCTAGGCTAAGCTAATGCTAAGCTAAGCTTAGGCTAATATAAGCTAATGCTAAGCTATGCTTAGGCTAAGTTAAGCTTAGGCTAAGTCTAAGCTAAGCTTAGGCTAAGGCTAAGCTTAGGGTAAGCTAACTTAGGCTAAGCTAAGCTTAGGCTAAGGCTAAGCTTAGGCTAAGGCTAAGCTAAGCTTAGGCTAGTCTAAGCTAGGCTAAGGCTAAGCTAAGGCTAGGCTAAGGCTAAGCTAAGCTTAGGCTACGGCTAAGCTTAAGCTAGGCTAAGCTTAGGCTAAGGCTAAGGCTAAGCTTAGGCTAAGGTTAAGCTAAGCTTAGGCTAATATATGCTTAGGCTAAGCTTAGGCTAAGCTATGCTTAGGCTAAGTTAGGCTAAGTCTAAGCTAAGCTTAGGCTAAGCTAAGCTTAGGCTAAGGCTAAGCTAAGCTTAGGTTAAGGCTAAGCTAAGCTTAGGCTAAGGTTAAGCTTAGGCTAAGGCTAAGCTAAGTTTAGGCTAAGGCTAGGCTAAGCTTAGGCTAAGGCTAAGCTTAGGCTAGGCTAAGCTAAGCTTAGTCTAAGGTTAAGCTTAGGCTAAGGCTAAGCTAAGCTTAGGCTAATGCTAAGCTTAAGCTAGGCTAAGGCTAAGCTTAGGCTAAGGCTAAGCTTAGGCTAAGCTTAGGCTAAAGCTAAGCTTAGGATTAGGCTAAGCTAAGCTTAGGCTAAAGATAAGCTTAGGCTTAGGCTAAGCTTAGGCTAAGCTAAGCTAAGCTTAGGCTAAGTTTAGGCTAAGCTAAGCTTAGGCTAAGGCTAAGCTAAGCTTATGTTAAGCTAAGCTTAGGCTAAGCTAAGCTTAGGCTAAGCTAAGCTTAGGCTCAGGCTAAGCTTAGGATAAAGCTAAGCGTAAGCTAAGCTTAGGCTAAGGCGAAGCTAAGGCTAAGCTTAGGCTAAGCTAAGCTTAGGCTAAAGCTAAGTAAGCTAAGGCTAAGCTTAAGCTAAGGCTAAGCTAAGCTTAGGCTAATGCTAAACTAAGCTAAGGCTAAGGCTAAGCTTAGGCTAAGGTCAAGTTAAGCTTATGCTAAGCTTAGGCTAAGGCTAAGCTTAGGTTAAGGCTAAGCTTAGGCTAAGCTAAGCTTAGGCTAAAGCTAAGGCTAAGCTAAGCTAAGCTTAGGCTAAGCTATGCTTAGGCTAAGTTAAGCTTAGGCTAAGTCTAAGCTAATCTTAGGCTAAATTAGGCTAAGGCTAAGCTAAGCTTAGGCTAAAGCTAAGCTAACCTTAGGTCAAGACTAAGCTTAGGCTAAGATTAAGCTTAGGCTAAGGCTAAGCTTAGGCTAAGGCTACGGCTAAGCTAAGCTTAGGCTAAGCTAGGCTAAGCTAAGCTAAGCTTAGGCTAAGGCTAAGCTTAGACTAAGGCTAAGCTTAGGCTAAGGCTAAGCTTAAGCTAAGATTAGGCTAAGGCTAAGCTTAGGCTAGGCTAAGCTTAGGCTAAGGCTAAGCTTAGGCTAAAGCTTAGGCTAAGGCTAAGCTTAGGCTAAGGCTAAGCTTAGGCTAAAGCTTAGGCTTAGGCTAAGCTAATCTTAGGCTAAGCTTAGGCTAAGCTTAGTCTAAGCTAATCTTAGGCTAAGCTAAGGCTAAGCTAGGCTAAGCTTAGGCTAAGGCTAAGCTTAGGCTAGGCTAAGCTTAGGCTAAGGTTAAGCTTAGGCTAAAGCTAATTTAGGATAAGGCTAAGCTTAGGCTAAGGCTAGGCTTAGGCTAAGCTTAGGCTAGCTAAGCTTAGGCTAAGGCTAATCTAAGCTTAGGCTAAGCTAAGGCTAAGCTAAGCTTAGGATAAAGCTAAGCTTAGGCTAAGCTAAGCTTAGGCTAAGGCTAAGCTTATGCTAAGCTAAGCTTAGGCTAAGGCTAAGCTAAGATTAGGCTAAAGCTAAGCTTACGCTAAGGCTAAGCTAAGCTTAGGCTAAAGCTAAGTAAGCTTAGGCTAAGGCTAAGCTTAGGCTAAGGCTAAGCTAAGATTAGGCTAAGCTAAGCTTAGGCTAAGGCTAAGCTAAGCTTAGGCTAAAGCTAAGTAAGCTTAGGCTAAGGCTAAGCTTAGGCTAAGCTAAGCTTAGGCTAAAGCTAAGTGAGCTTAGGCTAAGGCTAAGCTAAGGCTAAGCTAAGCTTAGGCTAATGCTAAACTAAGCTAAGGCTAAGCTAAGCTAGGATAAGGCTAAGCTAAGCTTAGGCTAAGGCTAAGTTAAGCTTAGGCTAAGCTTAGGCTAAGGCTAAGCTAAGCCTAGGCTAAGCTTAGGTTAAGGCTAAGCTTAGGCTAAGGTTAAGCTTAGGCTAAGCTAAGCTTAGGCTAAGCTAAGCTTAGGCTAAGTCTAAGCTAAGCTTAGGCTAAGGCTAATGCTAATCTTAGGCTAAGGCTAAGCTTAGGCTAAGGCTAAGCTTAGGCTAAGGCTAAGCTTAGGCTAAGCTAAGCTTAGGCTAAGATAAGCTAAGCTTAGGCTAAGCTAAGCTTAGGCTAATGCTAAACTAAGCTAAGGCTAAGCTTATGCTACGGCTAAGCTAAGCTTAGGCTAAGCTATGCTTAGGCTAAGTTAAGCTTAGGCTAAGTCTAAGCTAAGCATAGGTTAAGCTAAGCTTAGGCTAAGTCTAAGCTAAGCTTAGGCTAAGGCTAAATTAGGCTAAGCTAAGCTTAGGCTAAGGCTAAGCTAAGCTTAGGCTAAGTTAAGCTTAAGCTAAGCTTAGGTTAAGGCTAAGGCTAAGCTTAGGCTAAGGCTAAGATTAGGCTAAGGCTGAGCTAAGCTTAGGCTAAGCTTAGGCAAAGGCTAAGCTTAGGCTAAGGCTAAGCTAAGCTTATGTTAAGCTAAGCTTAATCTAAGGCTAAGCTTAGGCTAAAGCTAAGCTAAGCTTAGGCTAAGCTAAGCTTAGGCTATGCTAAGCTTAGGCTAAGGCGAAGCTAAGCTTAGCCTAAGGCTAAGCTAAGCTTAGGCTAAAGCTAAGCTTAGGCTAAAGCTAAGTAAGCTTAGGCTAAGCTAAGCTTAAGCTAAAGCTAAGCTAAGCTTAGGCTAAGCTAAGCTAGGCTAGGCTAAGCTTAGGCTAATGCTAAACTAAGCTAAGGCTAAGCTAAGATTAGGCTAAGCTAAGCTTAGGCTAAGCTAAGCTTAGGCTAAGCTAAGCTTAGGCAAAGGCTAAGCTAAGCTTAGGCTAAGCTAAGCTTAGGCTAAGGCTAAGCTAGGCCTAAGCTTAGGCTAAGTTAAGCTTAGGCTAAGCTTAGGCTAAGGCTAAGCTTATGCTAAGCTAGGTTAAGGCTAAGCTAAGCTTAGGCTAAGGCTAGGCTAAGCTAAGCTTAGGCTAAGGCTAAGGCTAAGCTTACGCTTAGGCTAAGCTTAAGCTTAGGCTTAGTTAAGATTAGGCTAATGCTAATCGTAGGCTAAGCTTAGGCTAAGGTAAGCTTAGGCTAAGGCTAAGCTTAGGCTAAGCTAAGTTTAGACTAAGGCTAAGCTTAGGCTAAGCTTAGGCTAAGGCTAAGCTTAGCCTATGCTAGACTAAGCTAAGCCTAGGCTAGGCTAAGCTAAGCTAAGGCTAAGCTAAGCTTAGGCTAAGATAAGCTAAGGCTAAGCTAAGCTTAGGCTAAGCTAAGCTTAGGCTAATGCTAAACTAAGCTAAGGCTAAGCTAAGCTTAGGCTAAGCTAAGCTTAGGCTAAGCTAAGCTTAGGCTAAGGTTAAGCTTAGGCTAAGCTAAGCTTAGGCTAAGGCTAAGCTTAGGCTAAAGCTAGGCTAAGGCTAGGCTAAGGCTAAGCTTAGTCTCAGTTAAGCTTAGGCTAAAGCTAAGCTTAGGCTAAGGCTAAGCTTAGGCTAAGCTAATCTTAGGCTAAGCTTATGCTAAGGCTAGGCTAAGGCTAAGCTTAGGCTAAGGCTAAGCTTAGGCGTAGGCTAAGGCTAACCTTAGGCTAAGCTAAGCTTAGGCTAAGATAAGCTAAGCTTAAGCTAAGCTTAGGCTAATGCTAAACTAAGCTAAGCTTGGGCTAAGCTAAGCTTAGGCTAAGCTATGCTTAGGCTAAGTTAAGCTTAGGCTAAGTATAAGTTAAGCTTAGGTTGGGCTAAGCTTAGGCTAAGTCTAAGCTAAGCTTAGGCTAAGGCTAAATTAGGCTAAGCTAAGCTTAAGCTAAGGCTAAGGCTAAGCTTAGGCTAAGGCTAAGCTAAGCTTAGGCTAAGCTAAGCTTAGGCTAAGCTAGGCTAAGGCTAAGCTAAGCTTAGTCTAAGGCTAAGCTTAGGCTAAGCTAAGCTTAGGCTAAGGCTAAGCTTAGGCTAAAGCTAAGCTTAGGCAAAGGCTAAGTTTAGGCTAAGGCTAGGCTTAGGCTAAGCTAATCTTAGGCTAAGCTTAGGCTAGGCTAAGCTTAGAAGCTAATCTTAGGCTAAGCTTAGGCTAAGGCTAAGCACACTAGGCTAAGGCTAAGCTAAGCTTAGGCTAAGCTAAGCTAGGCTAAGGCTAAGCTAAGCTTAGGCTAAGGCTAAGTAAGCTTAGGCTAAAGCTAAGCTTAGGCTAAGGCTAAGCAACACAACAAAACAGCTTAGGCTAAGGCTAAGCTAAGATTAGGCTAAAGCTAAGCTTAGGCTAAGGCTAAGCTAAGCTTAGGCTAAAGCTAAGTAAGCTTAGGCTAAGCTAAAACTAAGCTTAGGCTAAGGCTAAGCTTAGGCTAAGCTAAGCTTAGACTAAGCTAAGCTTAGGCTAAAGCTAAGTGAGCTTAGGCTAAGGCTAAGCTTAAGCTAAGGCTAAGCTAAGCTTAGGCTAAGCTAAGCTAAGGCTAAGCTAAGCTTAGGCTAATGCTAAGCTAAGCTAAGGCTAAGCTAAGCTTAGTCTAAGCTAAGCTTAAGCTAAGCTTAGGCTAAGCTAAGCTTAGGCTAATGCTAAGCTTAAGCTAAGCTTAGGCTAAGGCTAAGCTAGGATAAGGCTAAGCTAAGCTTAGGCTAAGGCTAAGTTAAGCTTAGGCTAAGCTTAGGCTAAGGCTAAGCTAAGCCTAGGCTAAGCTTAGGTTAAGCTAAGCTTAGGCTAAGGCTAAGCTAAGCTAGGCTAAGCTAATGCTAATCTTAGGCTAAGCTTAGGCTAAGATAAGCTAAGCTTAGGCTAAGCTAAGCTTAGGCTAATGCTAAACTAAGCTAAGGCTAAGCTAAGATTAGGCTAAACTAAGATTATGCTAAGGCTAAGCTAAGCTTAGGCTAAGCTATGCTTAGGCTAAGTTAAGCTTAGGCTAAGTCTAAGCTAAGCTTAGGTTAAGCTAAGCTTAGGCTAAGTCTAAGCTAAGCTTAGGTTAAGGCTAAATTAGGCTAAGCTAAGCTTAGGCTAAGGCTAAGCTAAGCTTAGGCTAAGGCTAAGGCTAAGCTTAGGCTAAGCTAAGCTTAGGCTAAGGCTAAGCTAAGCTTAGTCTAAGCTAAGCTTAGGCTAAGCTAAGCTTAGGCTAATGTTAAGCTTAGGCTAAGCTAAGCTTAGGCTAAGGCTAAGGCTAAGCTAGGATAAGGCTAAGCTAAGCTTAGGCTAATGCTAAGTTAAGCTTAGGCTAAGCTTAGGCTAAGGCTAATCTTAGGCTAAGCTTAGGCTAAGGCTAAGCTTAGGCTAAGCTAAGCTTAGGCTAAGATAAGCTAAGCTTAGGCTAAGCTAAGCTTAGGCTAATGCTAAACAAAGCTAAGGCTAAGCTAAGCTTAGGCTAAACTAAGCTTATGTTAAGGCTAAGCTAAGCTTAGGCTAAGCTATGCTTAGGCTAAGCTATGCTTAGGCTAAGTTAAGCTTAAGCTAAGTCTAAGCTAAGCATAAGCTAAGCTTAGGCTAAGGCTAAGCTAAGCTTAGGCTAAGGCTAAGCTAAGCTTAGGCTAAGCTAAGCTTAGGTAAGGCTAAGATAGCTAAGCTAAGCTTAGGGTAAAGCTAAGCTTAGGCTAAGGCTAAGCTTAGGCTATGCTAAGCTTAGGCTAAGGCTAAGCTTAGACTAAGCTTAGGCTAAGCTAAGCTAAGCTTAGGCTAAGCTAAGGCTAAGCTAAGCTTAGGCTAAGGCTAAGCTAAGCTTATGCTAAGCTAAGCCTAATCTAAGGCTAAGCTAGGCTACGGCTAAGCTAAGCTTAGGCTAAGCTAAGCTTAGGCTATGCTAAGCTTAGGCTAAGGCTAAGCTAAGCCTAGCCTAAGGCTAAGCTAAGCCTAGGCTAAAGCTAACAGCTAAGCTAAGCCTAGGCTAAAGCTAAGTAAGCTTAGGCTAAGGCTAAGCTAAGCTTAAGCTAAAGCTAAGCTAAGCTAAGGCTAAGCTAAGCTAGGCTAGGCTAAGCTAAGCTTAGGCTAATGCTAAACTAAGCTAAGCCTAAGCTAAGCTTAGTCTAAGCTAAGATTAGGCTAAGCTAGGCTTAGGCTAAGCTAAGCTTAGGCTAAGCTAAGCTTAGGCAAAGGCTAAGCTAAGCTTAGGCTAAGCTAAGCTTAGGCTAAGGCTAAGCTAGGCTAAGCTAAGCTTAGGCTAAGTTAAGCTTAGACTAAGGCTAAGCTAAGCTTATGCTAAGCTTAGGTTAAGGCTAAGTTAAGCTTAGGTTAAGGCTAAGGCTAAGCTAAGCTTAGGCTAAGGCTAAGATAAGCTTAGGCTAAGGCTAAGCTAAGCTTAGGCTAAGCTTGGGCTAAGCTTACGCTTAGGCTAAGCTTAAGCTTAGGCTTAGTTAAGATTAGGCTAATGCTAATCGTAGGCTAAGCTTAGGCTAAGCTTAAGCTAAGGCTAAGCTTAGGCTAAGCTAAGCTTATGCTAAGGCTAAGCTTATGCTAAGCTTAGGCTAAGCTAAGTTTAGACTAAGGGGCTAAGCTTAGGCTAAGCTTAGGCTAAGGCTAAGCTTAGCCTATGCTAGACTAAGCTAAGCCTAGGCTAGGCTAAGCTAAGCTAAGGCTAAGCTAAGCTTAGGCTAAGATAAGCTAAGGCTAAGCTAAGCTTAGGCTAAGCTAAGCTTAGGCTAATGCTAAACTAAGCTAAGGCTAAGCTAAGCTTAGGCTAAGCTAAGCTAAGCTTAGGCTAAGGTTAAGCTTAGGCTAAGCTAAGCTTAGGCTAAGGCTAAGCTTAGGCTAAAGCTAGGCTAAAGCTAGGCTAAGGCTAGGCTAAGGCTAAGCTTAGGCTCAGTTAAGCTTAGGCTAAAGCTAAGCTTAGGCTAAGGCTAAGCTTAGGCTAAGCTAATCTTAGGCTAAGCTTATGCTAAGGCTAGGCTAAGGCTAAGCTTAGGCTAAGGCTAAGCTTAGGCGTAGGCTAAGGCTAAGCTTAGGCTAAGCTAAGCTTAGGCTAAGATAAGCTAAGCTTAGGCTAAGCTAAAACTAACTTAGGCTAAGCTAAGCTAGGTAACCTAATCTAGGCTAAGCAAGCATAGGCTAAGAAACTAAGCTAAGGCTAAGATAAGCTAAGGATAACCAGCTTAGCTAATCTAAGCTTAGGCTAATCTATGCTTAGGCTAAGTTAAGCTTAGGCTAAGCTAAGTTAAGCTTAGGTTAGGCTAAGCTGAGGCTAAGTCTAAGCTAAGCTAGGCTAAGGCTAGCTAAGCTTAGGCTAAGCTAAGCTTAGGCTAAGCTAATCTTAGTTAAAACTAAGGTAAGCTAAGGCTAAGGCTAAGCTAAGCTTAGGCTAATCTAAGCTTAGGCTAAGCAAGCTTAGGCTAAGGCTAAGCTAAGCTTAGTCTAAGGCTAACACAACAACTTAGGCTAAGCTAAGCTTAGGCTAAAGCTAAGCTTAGGCAAAGCTAATAAAGCAACTAGGCAAAGGCTAAGCTTAGGCTAAGGCTAGGCTTAGGCTAAGCTAATCTTAGGCTAAGCTTAGGCTAAGGCTAAGCCTAGGCTAAGGCTGAGCTAAGCTTAGGCTAAGGCTAAGCTAAGCTTAGGCTAAGGCTAAGCTAAGCTTATGTTAAGCTAAGCTTAAGCTAAGGCTAAGCTTAGGCTAAGGCTAAGCTAAGCTTAGGCTAAGCTAAGATTAGGCTATGCTAAGCTTAGGCTAAGGCGAAGCTAAGCTTAGGCTAAGGCTAAGCTAAGCTTAGGCTAAAGCTAAGCTTAGGCTAAGCTAAGCTTAGGCTAAAGCTAAGTAATCTTAGGCTAAGGCTAAGCTAAGCTTAAGCTAAAGCTAAGCTAAGCTTAGGCTAAGCTAAGCTAAGGCTAAGCTAAGCTTAGGCTAAGCTAAGCTTAGGCTAATGCTAAACTAAGCTAAGGCTAAGCTAAGCTTAGTCTAAGCTAAGATTAGGCTAAGCTAAGCTTAGGCTAGGCTAAGCTAAGCTTAGGCAAAGGCTAAGCTAAGCTTAAGCTAAGCTAAGCTTAGGCTAAGGCTAAGCTAAGCTTAGGCTAAGTTAAGCTTAGGCTAAGCTTAGGCTAAGGCTAAGCTACGCTTATGCTAAGCTTAGGTTAAGGCTAAGTTAAGCTTAGGCTAAGGCTAAGGCTAAGCTAAGCTTAAGCTAAAGCTTAGGCTAGGCTAAGCTAAGCTAGGCTAAGCTTGGGCTAAGCTTACGCTTAGGCTAAGCTTAAGCTTAGGCTTAGTTAAGATTAGGCTAATGCCTAATCGTAGGCTAAGCTTAGGCTAAGGCTAAGCTTAGGCTAAGGCTAAGCTTAGGCTAAGGCTAAGCTTAGGCTAAGGCTAAGCTTAGGCTAAGCTAAGTTTAGACTTAGGCTAAGCTTAGGCTAAGGCTAGGCTAAGCTAAGGCTAAGCTAAGGCTAAGCTAAGCTTAGGCTAAGCTAAGCTAAGCTTAGGCTAAGGTTAAGCTTAGGCTAAGCTAAGCTTAGGCTAAGGCTAAGCTTAGGCTAAAGCTAGGCTAAGGCTAGGCTAAGGCTAAGCTTAGGCTCAGTTAAGCTTAGGCTAAAGCTAAGCTAAGGCTAAGCTTAGGCTAAGCTAATCTTAGGCTAAGCTTAGGCTAAGGCTAGGCTAAGGCTAAGCTTAGGCTAAGGCTAAGCTTAGGCTAAGCTTAGGCGTAGGCTAAGGCTAAGCTTAGGCTAAGCTAAGGCTAAGCTTAGGCTAAGCTAACCTTAGGCTAAGGCTAAGCTTAGGCTTAATCTAAGCTTAGGCTAAGCTTATGCGTAGGCTAAGCTTATGCTAAGGCTAAGCTTAGGCTAAGCTAAGCTTAGGCTAAGGCTAAGCTTAGGCTAAGGCTAAGCTTAGGCTAAAGCTAGGCTAAGGCTAGGCTAAGGCTAAGCTTAGGCTCAGTTAAGCTTAGGCTAAAGCTAAGCTTAGGCTAAGGCTAAGCTTAGGCTAAGCTAATCTTAGGCTAAGCTTATGCTAAGGCTAGGCTAAGGCTAAGCTTAGGCTAAGGCTAAGCTTAGGCTAAGCTTAGGCGTAGGCTAAGGCTAAGCTTAGGCTAAGCTAAGCTTAGGCTAAGATAAGCTAAGCTTAGGCTAAGCTAAGCTTAGGCTAATGCTAAACTAAGCTAAGGCTAAGCTAAGCTTAGGCTAAGCTATGCTAAGGCTAAGCTAAGCTTAGGCTAAGCTATGCTTAGGCTAAGTTAAGCTTAGGCTAAGTCTAAGTTAAGCTTAGGTTAGGCTAAGCTGAGGCTAAGTCTAAGCTAAGCTTAGGCTAAGGCTAGCTAAGCTTAGGCTAAGCTAAGCTTAGGCTAAGCTAAGCTTAGGTTAAGGCTAAGGCTAAGCTAAGGCTAAGGCTAAGCTAAGCTTAGGCTAAGCTAAGCTTA
>JABXNX010000178.1:29742-61155 GCA_014843695.1 Archivesica marissinica | reverse complement strand
ATGCGCCATCCATTGTATGAATACACCATCCATTGTATGCATACACAATCCATTGTATGCATGCGTCATCCATTGTATACATACACCATCCATTGTATACATACACCATCCATTGTATACATACACCATCCATTGTATACATGTACCATCCATTGAATACACGCGCCATCCATTGTATACACGCGCCATCCATTGTATACATACACCATCCACTGTATGCATGCACCATCCACTGTATGCATGCACCATCCACTGTATACATGCACCATCCACTGTATATACACCATCCATTGTATACATGCACCATCCACTGTATACATGCACCATCCATTGTATATATACACCATCCACTGTATACATACACCATCCACTGTATACATACACCATCCACTGTATACATACATCATCCACTGTATGTATACATGCACCATCCACTGTATACATGCACCATCAACTGTATACATGCACCATCCACTGTATACATACACCATCCACTGTATACATGCATCATCCACTGTATGCATACACCATCAACTGTATACATGCACCATCCACTGTATACATGCACCATCCACTGTATACATGCACCATCCACTGTATGCATACACCATCCACTGTATGCATACACCATCCACTGTATACATACACCATCACTGTATACATGCACCATCCACTGTATACATACACTATCCACTGTATACATGCACCATCCACTGTATACATACACTATCCACTGTATACATGCGCCATCCACTGTATGTATGCACCATCCACTGTATTCATGCGCCATCCATTGTATACACCACCTTCCATTGTTATTCATGCCCCATCCATGTATACATGCGTGTATCCATTGTGTAACATGCGCCATCCAATGTATACATGCGCCATCCATTGTATTCAGGCGCCATCCATTGAATACATGCGCCATCCATTGTATGCATACATCATCACTGTATACATGCGCCATCCATGTATACATGCGCCATCCACTGCATACAGCGCAATCCATGGTTAGATACATGCGCCATCCATGAATACACGCGCCATCCACTGTATATATGCGCCTCCACGTTATAGATGCGCCATCCATGTTACATGCGCCATCCATTTATACATGCCCATCGATTTATACTGCGTCATCCATTGATACATGCGCCATCCATTGTATACATGCACCATCCATTGTATACATGCACCATCCACTGTATACATGCACCATCCACTGTATACATACACCATCCACTTTATACATGCACCATCCACTGTATACATACACCATCCACTGTATGCATGCACCATCCACTGTATACATACACCATACACTGTATACATGCACCACTAATGTTATACATGCACCATCCAATGTATATGCGCCATCCATGTATTCATGCGCCACCATTGCATTCATACACCATCCATGTATAATACATCATCCATATGAGCATACACCATCCAGTGTATACATGCGCCCAGTCCATGTATGATACACCATCCACTGTATATATGCGTCATCCACGTATGCATGCGCAGCCATTGTATACATGCGTCATCCATTGATACATGCGTCATCCATTGTATACATGCGCCATCCATTGTATACATGCGTCATCCATTTATACATGCGTCATCCATTGTATACATGCGCCACCATTGTATACATGTTTGTTTTGTTTTGGCCATCCATTGTATGCATGCGCCATACATGTATACATGCGCCATCCATTGTATTCATGCGCCATCCATTGTATACATGCATCATCCACTGTATACATGCACCATCCACTGTATGCATACACCATCCACTGTATACATGCGCCATCCACTGTATACATGCGCCATCCATTGTATACATGCGCCATCCATTGTATACATGCGCCATCCATTGTATACATGCGTCATCCATTGTATACATACACCATCCATTGTATACATGGGCTATCCATTGTATGCATGCGCCATCCATTGTATACATGCGCCATCCATTGTATGCATACACCATCCATTTTATGCATACACAATCCATTGTATGCATGCGCCATCCATTGCATACACGCTCCATCCATTGTATACATGCTCCATCCATTGTATACATGCGCATCCATTGTATACATGCGCCATCCACTGTATGCATGCGCCATCTATTGTATACATGCGCCATCTATTGTATGCATGCACCATCCACTGTATACATGCGCCATCCATTGTATGAATGCGCCATACATTGTATTCATGCACCATCCACTGTATGCATGCGCCATCCATTGCATACATGCATCATCCACTGTATGCATACACCATCCATTGTTTACATGCGACATCCATTGCAATCATGCGTCATCCATTGTATACATGCGCCATTCATTGTATACATGCGCCATCCACTGTATACATGCGCCATCCACTGTATACATGCGCCATCCATTGTATACATGCGCCATCCATTGTATACATGCGCCAACTACTGTATATATGCACCACCTTCCACTGTATATATGCACCACCTACTGTATACATGCACCATCCACTGTATATATACACCATCCACTGTATACAAGCACCATCCACTGTGTACATACACCATCCACTGTATGCATGCACCATCCACTGTATATATACACCTTCCACTGTATATATGCACCACCTACTGTATACATGCACCATCCAATGTATACATGCGCCATCCATTGTATTCATGCGCCATCCATTGCATTCATACACCATCCATTGTATACATACATCATCCACTGTATGCATACACCATCCAGTGTATACATGCGCCATCCATTGTATACATACACCATCCACTGTATATCTGCATCATCCACTGTATGCATACACAATCCATTGTATACATGCGTCATCCATTGTATGCATGCGTCATCCATTGTATACATGCGCCATCCATTGTATACATGCATCATCCACTGTATACATACATCATCCACTGTATACATACACCATCCATTGTATACATGCGCCATCCATTGTATACATGCGTCATCCATTGTATACATGCGCCATCCATTGTATACATGCGCCATCCATTGTATACATGCATCATCCACTGTATACATACACCATCAAATGTATTCATGCGCCATCCATTGTATGCATACACCATCCATTGTATACATGCGCCATCCATTGTATTCATGCGCCATCCATTGTATACATGCATCATCCACTGTATACATGCACCATCCACTGTATGCATACACCATCCACTGTATACATGCGCCATCCACTGTATACATGCGCCATCCATTGTATACATGCGCCATCCATTGTATACATGCGCCATCCATTGTATACATGCGTCATCCATTGTATACATACACCATCCATTGTATACATGGGCTATCCATTGTATGCATGCGCCATCCATTGTATACATGCGCCATCCATTGTATGCATACACCATCCATTGTATGCATACACAATCCATTGTATGCATGCGCCATCCATTGTATGCATACACCATCCATTGTATACATACACCATCCATTGTATACATGTACCATCCATTGAATACACGCGCCATCCATTGCATACACGCGCCATCCATTGTATACATGCGCCATCCATTGCATACATGCGACATCCATTGTATACATGCACCATCCACTGTATGCATGCGCCATCCATTGTATACATGCACCACCTACTGTATGCATGCACCATCCACTGTATACATGCGCCATCCATTGTATGAATGCGCCATACATTGTATTCATGCACCATCCACTGTATGCATGCGCCATCCATTGCATAGATGCATCATCCACTGTATGCATACACCATCCATTGTTTACATGCGACATCCATTGCAATCATGCATCATCCATTGTATACATTCGCCATTCATTGTATACATGCGCCATCCACTGTATACATGCGCCATCCACTGTATACATGCGCCATCCATTGTATACATGCGCCATCCATTGTATACATGCGCCATCCATTGTATACATGCGTCATCCATTGTATACATAAACCATCCATTGTATACATGGGCCATCCATTGTATGCATGCGCCATCCATTACATACATGCGCCATCCATTGTATGCATACACCATCCATTGTATGCATACACAATCCATTGTATGCATGCGCCATTCATTGTATGCATACACCATCCATTGTATGCATACACCATCCATTGTATACATGTACCATACATTGAATACACGCGCCATCCATTGTATACACGAGCCATCCATTGTATACATGCGCCATCCACTGTATACATGCGCCATCCACTGTATACATGCGCCATCCATTGTATACATGCGCCATCCACTGTATGCATGCGCCATCCATTGAATACATGCGCCATCCATTATATACATGCACCATCCATTGTATACATACACCGTCCGTTGTATTCATGCGCCATCCACTGTATACATGCGCCATCCATTGTATAGATACACCGTCCAATGTATACATGCGCCATCCACTGTATACATGAGCCATCTATTGTATACATGCGCCATCCATTGTATACATGCGCCATCCACTGTATTCATACGCCATCCACTGTATACATGCGCCATCCACTGTATACATACACCATCCATTGTATACATATACCATCCATTGTATACATGCGCCATCCATTGTATACATGCGCCATCCACTGTATTCATACGCCATCCATTGTATTCATGCGCCATCCACTGTATTCATACGCCATCCACTGTATACATGCGCCATCCACTGTATACATACACCATCCATTGTATACATACACCATCCATTGTATACATGCGCCATCCATTGTATACATGCGCCATCCACTGTATTCATACGCCATCCATTGTATACATGCAACATCCACTGTATACATACAACATCCATTGTATACATGCGCCATCCATTGTATACATGCGCCATCCATTGTATACATGCGCCATCCATTGTATGCATGCGCCATCCATTGTATACATGCGCCATCCATTGTATGCATGCGCCATCCATTGTATACATGCGCCATCCATTGTATACATGCGCCATCCATTGCATACATGCGTCATCCACTGTATACATGCACCATCCACTGTATACATGCGCCATCCATTGTATGAATACACCATCCATTGTATGCATACACAATCCATTGTATGCATGCGTCATCCATTGTATACATACACCATCCATTGTATACATACACCATCCATTGTATACATACACCATCCATTGTATACATGTACCATCCATTGAATACACGCGCCATCCATTGTATACACGCGCCATCCATTGTATACATACACCATCCACTGTATGCATGCACCATCCACTGTATGCATGCACCATCCACTGTATACATGCACCATCCACTGTATATACACCATCCATTGTATACATGCACCATCCACTGTATACATGCACCATCCATTGTATATATACACCATCCACTGTATACATACACCATCCACTGTATACATACACCATCCACTGTATACATACATCATCCACTGTATGTATACATGCACCATCCACTGTATACATGCACCATCAACTGTATACATGCACCATCCACTGTATACATACACCATCCACTGTATACATGCATCATCCACTGTATGCATACACCATCAACTGTATACATGCACCATCCACTGTATACATGCACCATCCACTGTATACATGCACCATCCACTGTATGCATACACCATCCACTGTATGCATACACCATCCACTGTATACATACACCATCACTGTATACATGCACCATCCACTGTATACATACACTATCCACTGTATACATGCACCATCCACTGTATACATACACTATCCACTGTATACATGCGCCATCCACTGTATGTATGCACCATCCACTGTATTCATGCGCCATCCATTGTATACATACACCTTCCATTGTATTCATGCCCCATCCATTGTATACATGCGTTATCCATTGTATACATGCGCCATCCACTGTATACATGCGCCATCCATTGTATTCAGGCGCCATCCATTGAATACATGCGCCATCCATTGTATGCATACATCATCCACTGTATACATGCGCCATCCATTGTATACATGCGCCATCCACTGCATACATGCGCCATCCATTGTATACATGCGCCATCCATTGAATACACGCGCCATCCACTGTATATATGCGCCATCCACTGTATAGATGCGCCATCCATTGTATACATGCGCCATCCATTGTATACATGCCCATCGATTTTATACATGCGTCATCCATTGTATACATGCGCCATCCATTGTATACATGCGCCATTTATTGTATACATGCACCAACTACTGTATATATGCACCACCTTCCACTGTATATATGCACCACCTACTGTATACATGCACCATCCACTGTATATATACACCATCCACTGTATACAAGCACCATCCACTGTATACATACACCATCCACTGTATGCTTGCACCATCCACTGTATATATACACCTTCCACTGTATATATGCACCACCTACTGTATACATGCACCATCCAATGTATGCATGCGCCATCCATTGTATTCATGCGCCATCCATTGCATTCATACACCATCCATTGTATACATACATCATCCACTGTATGCATACACCATCCAGTGTATACATGCGCCATCCATTGTATACATACACCATCCACTGTATATCTGCATCATCCACTGTATGCATACACAATCCATTGTATACATGCGTCATCCATTGTATACATGCGTCATCCATTGTATACATGCGCCATCCATTGTATACATGCGTCATCCATTGTATACATGCGCCATCCATTGTATACATGCGCCATCCATTGTATACATGCATCATCCACTGTATACATACACCATCAATTGTATTCATGCGCCATCCATTGTATGCATACACCATCCATTGTATACATGCGCCATCCATTGTATTCATGCGCCATCCATTGTATACATGCATCATCCACTGTATACATGCACCATCCACTGTATGCATACACCATCCACTGTATACATGCGCCATCCACTGTATACATGCGCCATCCATTGTATACATGCGCCATCCATTGTATACATGCGCCATCCATTGTATACATGCGTCATCCATTGTATACATACACCATCCATTGTATACATGGGCTATCCATTGTATGCATGCGCCATCCATTGTATACATGCGCCATCCATTGTATGCATACACCATCCATTTTATGCATACACAATCCATTGAATACACGCGCCATCCATTGCATACACGCGCCATCCATTGTATACATGCGCCATCCATTGCATACATGCGACATCCATTGTATACATGCACCATCCACTGTATGCATGCGCCATCTATTGTATACATGCACCACCTACTGTATGCATGCACCATCCACTGTATACATGCGCCATCCATTGTATGAATGCGCCATACATTGTATTCATGCACCATCCACTGTATGCATGCGCCATCCATTGCATACATGCATCATCCACTGTATGCATACACCATCCATTGTTTACATGCGACATCCATTGCAATCATGCGTCATCCATTGTATACATGCGCCATTCATTGTATACATGCGCCATCCACTGTATACATGCGCCATCCACTGTATACATGCGCCATCCATTGTATACATGCGCCATCCATTGTATACATGCGCCAACACTGTATATATGCACCACCTTCCACTGTATATATGCACCACCTACTGTATACATGCACCATTGTTTTTTTGTTGTCCACTGTATATATACACCATCCATTGTATACATGCGCCATCCATTGTGTACATGCGCCATTCATTGTATGCATGCACCATCTACTGTATATATGACACCTTCCACTGTATATATGCACCACCTACTGTATACATGCACCATCCAATGTATATATGCGCCATCCATTGTATTCATGCGCCATCCATTGTATTTATACACCTTCCATTGTATATTGCATTGTTACATGCATCCAATGTATGCATGCGCCATCCATTGTATACATGCGCCATCCATTGTATACATACACCATCCACTGTATATATGCATCATCCACTGTATGCATACACAATCCATTGTATACATGCGTCATCCATTGTATACATGCGTCATCCATTGTATACATGCGCCATCCATTGTATACATGCATCATCCACTGTATACATACATCATCCACTGTATGCATACACCATCCATTGTATACATGCGCCATCCATTGTATACATGCGTCATCCATTGTATACATGCGCCATCCATTGTATACATGCGCCATCCATTGTATACATGCATCATCCACTGTATGCATGCGCCATCAATTGAATACATGCGCCTTCCATTGTATACACACACCGTCCATTGTATGCATGCGCCATCCACTGTATTCATACGCCATCCATTGTATACATGCACCATCCACTGTATACATACAACATCCATTGTATACATGCGCCATCCATTGTATGCATGCGCCATCCATTGTATACATGCGCCATCCATTGTATGCATGCGCCATCCATTGTATACATGCGCCATCCATTGTATACATGCGCCATCCATTGTATACATGCGCCATCCATTGTATACATGCGCCATCCATTGTATACATGCGCCATCCATTGTATGCATGCACCATCCATTGTATGCATACACAATCCATTGTATGCATGCGCCATCCATTGTATGCATACACCATCCATTGTATACATACACCATCCATTGTATACATGTACCATCCATTGAATACACGCGCCATCCATTGCATACACGCGCCATCCATTGTATACATGCGCCATCCATTGTATACATGCGACATCCATTGTATACATGCGCCATCCACTGTATTCATGCGCCATCCATTGTATACATGCACCACCTACTGTATGCATGCACCATCCACTGTATACATGCGCCATCCATTGTATGAATGCGCCATACATTGTATTCATGCACCATCCACTGTATGCATGCGCCATCCATTGCATAGATGCGTCATCCACTGTATGCATACACCATCCATTGTATACATGCGACATCCATTGCAATCATGCGTCATCCATTGTATACATTCGCCATCCATTGTATACATGCGCCATCCACTGTATACATGCGCCATCCACTGTATACATGCGCCATCCATTGTATACATGCGCCATCCATTGTATACATGCGCCATCCATTGTATACATGCGTCATCCATTGTATACATACACCATCCATTGTATACATGGGCCATCCATTGTATGCATGCGCCATCCATTGTATACATGCGCCATCCATTGTATGCATGCACCATCCACTGTATGCATACACAATCCATTGTATGCATGCGTCATTCATTGTATGCATACACCATCCATTGTATGCATATACCATCCATTGTATACATGTGCCATACATTGAATACACGCGCCATCCATTGTATACACGAGCCATCCATTGTATACATGCGCCATCCACTGTATACATGCGCCATCCACTGTATACATGCGCCATCCATTGTATACATGCGCCATCCACTGTATGCATGCGCCATCCATTGAATACATGCGCCATCCATTATATACATGCACCATCCATTGTATACATACACCGTCCGTTGTATTCATGCGCCATCCACTGTATACATGCGCCATCCATTGTATAGATACACCGTCCAATGTATACATGCGCCATCCACTGTATACATGAGCCATCTATTGTATACATGCGCCATCCATTGTATACATGCGCCATCCACTGTATTCATACGCCATCCACTGTATACATGCGCCATCCACTGTATACATACACCATCCATTGTATACATATACCATCCATTGTATACATGCGCCATCCATTGTATACATGCGACATCCACTGTATTCATACGCCATCCATTGTATTCATGCGCCATCCACTGTATTCATACGCCATCCACTGTATACATGCGCCATCCACTGTATACATACACCATCCATTGTATACATACACCATCCATTGTATACATGCGCCATCCATTGTATACATGCGCCATCCACTGTATTCATACGCCATCCATTGTATACATGCAACATCCACTGTATACATACAACATCCATTGTATACATGCGCCATCCATTGTATACATGCGCCATCCATTGTATACATGCGCCATCCATTGTATGCATGCGCCATCCATTGTATACATGCGCCATCCATTGTATGCATGCGCCATCCATTGTATACATGCGCCATCCATTGTATACATGCGCCATCCATTGCATACATGCGTCATCCACTGTATACATGCACCATCCACTGTATACATGCGCCATCCATTGTATGAATACACCATCCATTGTATGCATACACAATCCATTGTATGCATGCGTCATCCATTGTATACATACACCATCCATTGTATACATACACCATCCATTGTATACATACACCATCCATTGTATACATGTACCATCCATTGAATACACGCGCCATCCATTGTATACACGCGCCATCCATTGTATACATACACCATCCACTGTATGCATGCACCATCCACTGTATGCATGCACCATCCACTGTATACATGCACCATCCACTGTATATACACCATCCATTGTATACATGCACCATCCACTGTATACATGCACCATCCATTGTATATATACACCATCCACTGTATACATACACCATCCACTGTATACATACACCATCCACTGTATACATACATCATCCACTGTATGTATACATGCACCATCCACTGTATACATGCACCATCAACTGTATACATGCACCATCCACTGTATACATACACCATCCACTGTATACATGCATCATCCACTGTATGCATACACCATCAACTGTATACATGCACCATCCACTGTATACATGCACCATCCACTGTATACATGCACCATCCACTGTATGCATACACCATCCACTGTATGCATACACCATCCACTGTATACATACACCATCACTGTATACATGCACCATCCACTGTATACATACACTATCCACTGTATACATGCACCATCCACTGTATACATACACTATCCACTGTATACATGCGCCATCCACTGTATGTATGCACCATCCACTGTATTCATGCGCCATCCATTGTATACATACACCTTCCATTGTATTCATGCCCCATCCATTGTATACATGCGTTATCCATTGTATACATGCGCCATCCACTGTATACATGCGCCATCCATTGTATTCAGGCGCCATCCATTGAATACATGCGCCATCCATTGTATGCATACATCATCCACTGTATACATGCGCCATCCATTGTATACATGCGCCATCCACTGCATACATGCGCCATCCATTGTATACATGCGCCATCCATTGAATACACGCGCCATCCACTGTATATATGCGCCATCCACTGTATAGATGCGCCATCCATTGTATACATGCGCCATCCATTGTATACATGCCCATCGATTTTATACATGCGTCATCCATTGTATACATGCGCCATCCATTGTATACATGCGCCATTTATTGTATACATGCACCAACTACTGTATATATGCACCACCTTCCACTGTATATATGCACCACCTACTGTATACATGCACCATCCACTGTATATATACACCATCCACTGTATACAAGCACCATCCACTGTATACATACACCATCCACTGTATGCTTGCACCATCCACTGTATATATACACCTTCCACTGTATATATGCACCACCTACTGTATACATGCACCATCCAATGTATGCATGCGCCATCCATTGTATTCATGCGCCATCCATTGCATTCATACACCATCCATTGTATACATACATCATCCACTGTATGCATACACCATCCAGTGTATACATGCGCCATCCATTGTATACATACACCATCCACTGTATATCTGCATCATCCACTGTATGCATACACAATCCATTGTATACATGCGTCATCCATTGTATACATGCGTCATCCATTGTATACATGCGCCATCCATTGTATACATGCGTCATCCATTGTATACATGCGCCATCCATTGTATACATGCGCCATCCATTGTATACATGCATCATCCACTGTATACATACACCATCAAATGTATTCATGCGCCATCCATTGTATGCATACACCATCCATTGTATACATGCGCCATCCATTGTATTCATGCGCCATCCATTGTATACATGCATCATCCACTGTATACATGCACCATCCACTGTATGCATACACCATCCACTGTATACATGCGCCATCCACTGTATACATGCGCCATCCATTGTATACATGCGCCATCCATTGTATACATGCGCCATCCATTGTATACATGCGTCATCCATTGTATACATACACCATCCATTGTATACATGGGCTATCCATTGTATGCATGCGCCATCCATTGTATACATGCGCCATCCATTGTATGCATACACCATCCATTTTATGCATACACAATCCATTGAATACACGCGCCATCCATTGCATACACGCGCCATCCATTGTATACATGCGCCATCCATTGCATACATGCGACATCCATTGTATACATGCACCATCCACTGTATGCATGCGCCATCTATTGTATACATGCACCACCTACTGTATGCATGCACCATCCACTGTATACATGCGCCATCCATTGTATGAATGCGCCATACATTGTATTCATGCACCATCCACTGTATGCATGCGCCATCCATTGCATACATGCATCATCCACTGTATGCATACACCATCCATTGTTTACATGCGACATCCATTGCAATCATGCGTCATCCATTGTATACATGCGCCATTCATTGTATACATGCGCCATCCACTGTATACATGCGCCATCCACTGTATACATGCGCCATCCATTGTATACATGCGCCATCCATTGTATACATGCGCCAACTACTGTATATATGCACCACCTTCCACTGTATATATGCACCACCTACTGTATACATGCACCATCCACTGTATATATACACCATCCACTGTATACAAGCACCATCCACTGTGTACATACACCATCCACTGTATGCATGCACCATCCACTGTATATATACACCTTCCACTGTATATATGCACCACCTACTGTATACATGCACCATCCAATGTATACATGCGCCATCCATTGTATTCATGCGCCATCCATTGCATTCATACACCATCCATTGTATACATACATCATCCACTGTATGCATACACCATCCAGTGTATACATGCGCCATCCATTGTATACATACACCATCCACTGTATATCTGCATCATCCACTGTATGCATACACAATCCATTGTATACATGCGTCATCCATTGTATACATGCGTCATCCATTGTATACATGCGCCATCCATTGTATACATGCATCATCCACTGTATACATACATCATCCACTGTATACATACACCATCCATTGTATACATGCGCCATCCATTGTATACATGCGTCATCCATTGTATACATGCGCCATCCATTGAATACATGCGCCATCCATTGTATACATGCATCATCCACTGTATACATACACCATCAAATGTATTCATGCGCCATCCATTGTATGCATACACCATCCATTGTATACATGCGCCATCCATTGTATTCATGCGCCATCCATTGTATACATGCATCATCCACTGTATACATGCACCATCCACTGTATGCATACACCATCCACTGTATACATGCGCCATCCACTGTATACATGCGCCATCCATTGTATACATGCGCCATCCATTGTATACATGCGCCATCCATTGTATACATGCGTCATCCATTGTATACATACACCATCCATTGTATACATGGGCTATCCATTGTATGCATGCGCCATCCATTGTATACATGCGCCATCCATTGTATGCATACACCATCCATTGTATGCATACACAATCCATTGTATGCATGCGCCATCCATTGTATGCATACACCATCCATTGTATACATACACCATCCATTGTATACATGTACCATCCATTGAATACACGCGCCATCCATTGCATACACGCGCCATCCATTGTATACATGCGCCATCCATTGCATACATGCGACATCCATTGTATACATGCACCATCCACTGTATGCATGCGCCATCCATTGTATACATGCACCACCTACTGTATGCATGCACCATCCACTGTATACATGCGCCATCCATTGTATGAATGCGCCATACATTGTATTCATGCACCATCCACTGTATGCATGCGCCATCCATTGCATAGATGCATCATCCACTGTATGCATACACCATCCATTGTTTACATGCGACATCCATTGCAATCATGCATCATCCATTGTATACATTCGCCATTCATTGTATACATGCGCCATCCACTGTATACATGCGCCATCCACTGTATACATGCGCCATCCATTGTATACATGCGCCATCCATTGTATACATGCGCCATCCATTGTATACATGCGTCATCCATTGTATACATACACCATCCATTGTATACATGGGCCATCCATTGTATGCATGCGCCATCCATTGCATACATGCGCCATCCATTGTATGCATACACCATCCATTGTATGCATACACAATCCATTGTATGCATGCGCCATTCATTGTATGCATACACCATCCATTGTATGCATACACCATCCATTGTATACATGTACCATACATTGAATACACGCGCCATCCATTGTATACACGCGCCATCCATTGTATACATGCGCCATCCATTGCATACATGCGACATCCATTGTATACATGCACCATCCACTGTATGCATGCGCCATCCATTGTATACATGCACCACCTACTGTATGCATGCACCATCCACTGTATACATGCGCCATCCATTGTATGATTGCGCCATCCATTGTATACATGCACCATCCACTGTATGCATGCGCCATCCATTGCATACATGCATCATCCACTGTATGCATACACAATCCATTGTTTACATGCGACATCCATTGCAATCATGCGTCATCCATTGTATACATGCGCCATCCATTGTATGCATGCGCCATCCATTGTATACATACACCATCCACTGTATGCATACACCATCCACTGTATACATGCACCATCCACTGTATACATGCTCCATCCACTGTATACATGCGCCATCCACTGTATACATGCGCCATCCACTGTATACATGCACCATCCACTGTATACATGCGCCATCCATTGTATGCATACACCATCCATTGTATACATGCGCCATCCATTGTATACATACACCATCCATTGTATACATACACCATCCATTGTTTACATACACCATCCACTGTATGCATACACCATCCACTGTATACATGCGCCATCCACTGTATACATGCACCATCCACTGTATACATGCGCCATCCATTGTATGCATACACCATCCATTGTATACATGCACCATCCACTGTATACATGCACCATCCACTGTATACATACATCATCCATTGTATACATACACCATCCATTGTATACATGCACCATCCACTGTATATACACCATCCATTGTATACATGCACCATCCACTGTATATACATCATCCACTGTATACATGCACCATCCACTGTATACATGTACCATCAACTGTATACATGCACCATCCACTGTATGCATACACCATCCACTGTATACATGCATCATCCACTGTATGCATACACCATCCACTGTATACATACACCATCCACTGTATACATGCACCATCCACTGTATACATACACTATCCACTGTATACATGCACCATCCACTGTATGCATACACTATCCACTGTATACATGCGCCATCCACTGTATATATGCACCATCCACTGTATTCATGCGCCATCCATTGTATACATACACCATCCATTGTATTCATGCCCCATCCATTGTATGCATGCGTTATCCATTGTATACATGCGCCATCCACTGTATACATGCGCCATCCATTGTATTCAGGCGCCATCCATTGTATACATGCGCCATCCATTGTATACATACATCATCCACTGTATACATGCGCCATCCATTGTATACATGAGCCATCCACTGCATACATGCGCCATCCATTGTATACATGCGCCATCCATTGAATATACGCGCCATCCACTGTATATATGCGCCATCCATTGCATACATGCGCCATCCACTGTATAGATGCGCCATCCATTGTATACATGCGCCATCCATTGCATACAGGCGCCATCCACTGTATACATGCGCCATCCATTGCATACATGCGCCATCCACTGTATAGATGCGCCATCCATTGTATACATGCGCCATCCATTGTATACATGCCTATCGATTGTATGCATGCGTCATCCATTGTATACATGCGCCATCCATTGTATACATGCGCCATTCATTGTATACATGCACCAACTACTGTATATATGCACCACCTTCCACTGTATATATGCACCACCTACTGTATACATGCACCATCCACTGTATATATACACCATCCACTGTATACATGCACCATCCACTGTATACATACACCATCCACTGTATGCATGCACCATCCACTGTATATATACACCTTCCACTGTATATATGCACCACCTACTGTATACATGCACCATCCAATGTATACATGCGCCATCCATTGTATTCATGCGCCATCCATTGCATACATACACCATCCATTGTATACATACATCATCCACTGTATGCATACACCATCCAGTGTATACATGCGCCATCCATTGTATACATACACCATCCACTGTATACATGCATCATCCACTGTATGCATACACAATCCATTTTATACATGCGCCATCCATTGTATACATGCGTCATCCATTGTATACATGCGCCATCCATTGTATGCATGCATCATCCACTGTATACATACATCATCCACTGTATGCATACACCATCCACTGTATATATACAACTTCCACTGTATATATGCACCACCTACTGTATACATGCACCATCCAATGTATACATGCGCCATCCATTGTATTCATGCGCCATCCATTGCATTCATACACCATCCATTGTATACATACATCATCCACTGTATGCATACACCATCCAGTGTATACATGCGCCATCCATTGTATACATACACCATCCACTGTATATCTGCATCATCCACTGTATGCATACACAATCCATTGTATACATGCGTCATCCATTGTATACATGCGTCATCCATTGTATACATGCGCCATCCATTGTATACATGCGTCATCCATTGTATACATGCGCCATCCATTGTATACATGCGCCATCCATTGTATACATGCACCATACATTGTATACATGCGCCATCCATTGTATGCATGCGCCATCCATTGTATACATGCACCATCCACTGTATTCATGCGCCATCCATTGTATACATGCACCATCCACTGTATACATGCACCATCCACTGTATACATGCGCCATCCACTGTATACATGCGCCATCCACTGTATACATGCGCCATCCATTGTATACATGCGCCATCCATTGTATACATGCGCCATCCATTGTATACATGCGTCATCCATTGTATACATACACCATCCATTGTATACATGGGCTATCCATTGTATGCATGCGCCATCCATTGTATACATGCGCCATCCATTGTATGCATACACCATCCATTTTATGCATACACAATCCATTGTATGCATGCGCCATCCATTGTATGCATACACCATCCATTGTATACATACACCATCCATTGTATACATGTACCATCCATTGAATACACGCGCCATCCATTGCATACACGCGCCATCCATTGTATACATGCGCCATCCATTGCATACATGCGACATCCATTGTATACATGCACCATCCACTGTATGCATGCGCCATCCATTGTATACATGCACCACCTACTGTATGCATGCACCATCCACTGTATACATGCGCCATCCATTGTATGAATGCGCCATACATTGTATTCATGCACCATCCACTGTATGCATGCGCCATCCATTGCATACATGCATCATCCACTGTATGCATACACCATCCATTGTTTACATGCGACATCCATTGCAATCATGCGTCATCCGTTGTATACATGCGCCATTCATTGTATACATGCGCCATCCACTGTATACATGCGCCATCCACTGTATACATGCGCCATCCATTGTATACATGCGCCATCCATTGTATACATGCGCCAACTACTGTATATATGCACCACCTTCCACTGTATATATGCACCACCTACTGTATACATGCACCATCCACTGTATATATACACCATCCACTGTATACAAGCACCATCCACTGTGTACATACACCATCCACTGTATGCATGCACCATCCACTGTATATATACACCTTCCACTGTATATATGCACCACCTACTGTATACATGCACCATCCAATGTATACATGCGCCATCCATTGTATTCATGCGCCATCCATTGCATTCATACACCATCCATTGTATACATACATCATCCACTGTATGCATACACCATCCAGTGTATACATGCGCCATCCATTGTATACATACACCATCCACTGTATATCTGCATCATCCACTGTATGCATACACAATCCATTGTATACATGCGTCATCCATTGTATACATGCGTCATCCATTGTATACATGCGCCATCCATTGTATACATGCATCATCCACTGTATACATACATCATCCACTGTATACATACACCATCCATTGTATACATGCGCCATCCATTGTATACATGCGTCATCCATTGTATACATGCGCCATCCATTGTATACATGCGCCATCCATTGTATACATGCATCATCCACTGTATACATACACCATCAAATGTATTCATGCGCCATCCATTGTATGCATACACCATCCATTGTATACATGCGCCATCCATTGTATTCATGCGCCATCCATTGTATACATGCATCATCCACTGTATACATGCACCATCCACTGTATGCATACACCATCCACTGTATACATGCGCCATCCACTGTATACATGCGCCATCCATTGTATACATGCGCCATCCATTGTATACATGCGCCATCCATTGTATACATGCGTCATCCATTGTATACATACACCATCCATTGTATACATGGGCTATCCATTGTATGCATGCGCCATCCATTGTATACATGCGCCATCCATTGTATGCATACACCATCCATTGTATGCATACACAATCCATTGTATGCATGCGCCATCCATTGTATGCATACACCATCCATTGTATACATACACCATCCATTGTATACATGTACCATCCATTGAATACACGCGCCATCCATTGCATACATGCGACATCCATTGTATACATGCACCATCCACTGTATGCATGCGCCATCCATTGTATACATGCACCACCTACTGTATGCATGCACCATCCACTGTATACATGCGCCATCCATTGTATGAATGCGCCATACATTGTATTCATGCACCATCCACTGTATGCATGCGCCATCCATTGCATACATGCATCATCCACTGTATGCATACACCATCCATTGTTTACATGCGACATCCATTGCAATCATGCGTCATCCATTGTATACATGCGCCATTCATTGTATACATGCGCCATCCACTGTATACATGCGCCATCCACTGTATACATGCGCCATCCATTGTATACATGCGCCATCCATTGTATACATGCGCCATCCATTGTATACATGCGTCATCCATTGTATACATACACCATCCATTGTATACATGGGCCATCCATTGTATGCATGCGCCATCCATTGTATACATGCGCCATCCATTGTATGCATACACCATCCATTGTATGCATACACAATCCATTGTATGCATGCGCCATTCATTGTATGCATACACCATCCATTGTATGCATACACCATCCATTGTATACATGTACCATACATTGAATACACGCGCCATCCATTGTATACACGCGCCATCCATTGTATACATGCGCCATCCATTGCATACATGCGACATCCATTGTATACATGCACCATCCACTGTATGCATGCGCCATCCATTGTATACATGCACCACCTACTGTATGCATGCACCATCCACTGTATACATGCGCCATCCATTGTATGATTGCGCCATCCATTGTATACATGCACCATCCACTGTATGCATGCGCCATCCATTGCATACATGCATCATCCACTGTATGCATACACAATCCATTGTTTACATGCGACATCCATTGCAATCATGCGTCATCCATTGTATACATGCGCCATTCATTGTATACATGCGCCATCCACTGTATACATGCGCCAGCCACTGTATGCATGCGCCATCCATTGTATACATGCACCATCCACTGTATACATGCGCCATCCACTGTATACATGCGCCTTCCATTGCATACATACACCATCCACTGTATACATGCGTCATCCATTGTATACATGCGCCATCCATTGTATACATGCGTCATCCATTGTATACATGCGTCATCCATTGTATACATACACCATCCATTGTATACATGGGCCATCCATTGTATGCATGCGCCATACATTGTATACATGCGCCATCCATTGTATGCATGCGCCATCCATTGTATACATACACCATCCACTGTATGCATACACCATCCACTGTATACATGCACCATCCACTGTATACATGCTCCATCCACTGTATACATGCGCCATCCACTGTATACATGCGCCATCCACTGTATACATGCACCATCCACTGTATACATGCGCCATCCATTGTATGCATACACCATCCATTGTATACATGCGCCATCCATTGTATACATACACCATCCATTGTATACATACACCATCCATTGTTTACATACACCATCCACTGTATGCATACACCATCCACTGTATACATGCGCCATCCACTGTATACATGCACCATCCACTGTATACATGCGCCATCCATTGTATGCATACACCATCCATTGTATACATGCACCATCCACTGTATACATGCACCATCCACTGTATACATACATCATCCATTGTATACATACACCATCCATTGTATACATGCACCATCCACTGTATATACACCATCCATTGTATACATGCACCATCCACTGTATATACATCATCCACTGTATACATGCACCATCCACTGTATACATGTACCATCAACTGTATACATGCACCATCCACTGTATACATACACCATCCACTGTATACATGCATCATCCACTGTATGCATACACCATCCACTGTATACATACACCATCCACTGTATACATGCACCATCCACTGTATACATACACTATCCACTGTATACATGCACCATCCACTGTATACATACACTATCCACTGTATACATGCGCCATCCACTGTATATATGCACCATCCACTGTATTCATGCGCCATCCATTGTATACATACACCATCCATTGTATTCATGCCCCATCCATTGTATACATGCGTTATCCATTGTATACATGCGCCATCCACTGTATACATGCGCCATCCATTGTATTCAGGCGCCATCCATTGTATACATGCGCCATCCATTGTATACATACATCATCCACTGTATACATGCGCCATCCATTGTATACATGAGCCATCCACTGCATACATGCGCCATCCATTGTATACATGCGCCATCCATTGAATATACGCGCCATCCACTGTATATATGCGCCATCCATTGCATACATGCGCCATCCACTGTATAGATGCGCCATCCATTGTATACATGCGCCATCCATTGCATACATGCGCCATCCACTGTATACATGCGCCATCCATTGCATACATGCGCCATCCACTGTATAGATGCGCCATCCATTGTATACATGCGCCATCCATTGTATACATGCCCATCGATTGTATGCATGCGTCATCCATTGTATACATGCGCCATCCATTGTATACATGCGCCATTCATTGTATACATGCACCAACTACTGTATATATGCACCACCTTCCACTGTATATATGCACCACCTACTGTATACATGCACCATCCACTGTATATATATTTTGTTGTTTCACCATCCACTGTATACATGCACCATCCACTGTATACATACACCATCCACTGTATGCATGCACCATCCACTGTATATATACACCTTCCACTGTATATATGCACCACCTACTGTATACATGCACCATCCAATGTATACATGCGCCATCCATTGTATTCATGCGCCATCCATTGCATACATACACCATCCATTGTATACATACATCATCCACTGTATGCATACACCATCCAGTGTATACATGCGCCATCCATTGTATACATACACCATCCACTGTATACATGCATCATCCACTGTATGCATACACAATCCATTTTATACATGCGCCATCCATTGTATACATGCGTCATCCATTGTATACATGCGCCATCCATTGTATACATGCATCATCCACTGTATACATACATCATCCACTGTATGCATACACCATCCATTGTATACATGCGCCATCCATTGTATACATGCGTCATCCATTGTATACATGCGCCATCCATTGTATACATGCGCCATCCATTGTATACATGCATCATCCACTGTATACATACACCATCAACTGTATTCATGCGCCATCCATTGTATACATACACCATCCATTGTATACATGCGCCATCCATTGTATTCATGCGCCATCCATTGTATACATGCATCATCCACTGTATACCTGCGCCATCCATTGTATACATACATCATCCACTGTATACATGCGCCATCCATTGTATACATGAGCCATCCACTGTATACATGCGCCATCCACTGTATACATGCGCCATCCACTGTATGCATGCACCATCCACTGTATCCATACACCATCCACTGTATACATGCACCATCCACTGTATGCATACACCATCCACTGTATGCATGCGCCATCCACTTTATACATGCGCCATCCACTGTATACATGCGCCATCCACTGTATGCATACGCCATCCACTGTATACATGCGCCATCCACTGTATGCATGCGCCATCCATTGTATACATGAGCCATCCACTGCATACATGCGCCATCCATTGTATACATGCGCCATCCATTGAATATACGCGCCATCCACTGTATATATGCGCCATCCATTGCATACATGCGCCATCCACTGTATAGATGCGCCATCCATTGCATACATGCGCCATCCATTGCATACATGCGCCATCCACTGTATACATGCGCCATCCATTGCATTCATGCGCCATCCACTGTATTGATGCGCCATCCATTGTATACATGCGCCATCCATTGTATACATGCCCATCGATTGTATGCATGCGTCATCCATTGTATACATGCGCCATCCATTGTATACATGCGCCATTCATTGTATACATGCACCAACTACTGTATATATGCACCACCTTCCACTGTATATATGCACCACCTACTGTATACATGCACCATCCACTGTATATATACACCATCCACTGTATACATGCACCATCCACTGTATATATACACCTTCCACTGTATATATGCACCACCTACTGTATACATGCACCATCCAATGTATACATGCGCCATCCATTGTATACATGCGCCATCCATTGTATACATACACCATCCACTGTATACATGCATCATCCACTGTATGCATACACAATCCATTCTATACATGCGCCATCCATTGTATACATGCATCATCCACTGTATACATACATCATCCACTGTATGCATACACCATCCATTGTATACATGCGCCATCCATTGCATACATGCGCCATCCACTGTATACATGCGCCATCCATTGCATACATGCGCCATCCACTGTATAGATGAGCCATCCATTGTATACATGCGCCATCCATTGTATACATGCCCATCGATTGTATGCATGCGTCATCCATTGTATACATGCGCCATCCATTGTATACATGCGTCATTCATTGTATACATGCACCAACTACTGTATATATGCACCACCTTCCACTGTATATATGCACCACCTACTGTATACATGCACCATCCACTGTATATATACACCATCCACTGTATACATGCACCATCCACTGTATACATACACCATCCACTGTATGCATGCACCATCCACTGTATATATACACCTTCCACTGTATATATGCACCACCTACTGTATACATGCACCATCCAATGTATACATGCGCCATCCATTGTATTCATGCGCCATCCATTGCATACATACACCATCCATTGTATACATACATCATCCACTGTATGCATACACCATCCAGTGTATACATGCGCCATCCATTGTATACATACACCATCCACTGTATACATGCATCATCCACTGTATGCATACACAATCCATTTTATACATGCGCCATCCATTGTATACATGCGTCATCCATTGTATACATGCGCCATCCATTGTATACATGCATCATCCACTGTATACATACATCATCCACTGTATTGCATACATGCCATCCATTGTATACATGCGCCATCCATTGTATACATGCGCCATCCATTGTATACATGCGCCATCCATTGTATACATGCGCCATCCATTGTATACATGCACCATCCACTGTATACATACACCATCCATTGTATACATGCGCCATCCATTGTATACATGCACCATCCATTGTATACATGCGCCATCCATTGTATACATGCACCATCCATTGTATACATGCGCCATCCACTGTATACATGCGCCATCCATTGTATACATACATCATCCATTGTATACATGCGCCATCCACTGTATACATGCGCCATCCACTGTATACATGCGCCATCCACTGTATACATGCGCCATCCACTGTATGCATGCACCATCCACTGTATACATGCACCATCCACTGTATACATGCACCATCCACTGTATGCATACACCATCCACTGTATGCATGCGCCATCCACTGTATACATGCGCCATCCATGTATACTGCGCCATCCACTGTATACATGCGCCATCCACTGTATACATGCGCCATCCATTGTATACATGCGCCATCCACTGTATACATGCGCCATCCACTGTATACATGCGCCATCCATTGTATGACATGCGCCATCCATTGTATACATGCGCCATCCACTGTATACATGCGCCATCCATTGCATACATGCGCCATCCACTGTATAGATGCGCCATCCATTGCATACATGCGCCATTCATTGCATACACGCGCCATCCACTGTATACATGCGCCATCCATTGCATACATGCGCCATCCATTGTATTGATGCGCCATCCATTGTATACATGCGCCATCCATTGTATACATGCCCATCGATTGTATGCATGCGTCATCCATTGTATACATGCGCCATCCATTGTATACATGCGCCATTCATTGTATACATGCACCAACTACTGTATATATGCACCACCTTCCACTGTATATATGCACCACCTACTGTATACATGCACCATCCACTGTATATATACACCATCCACTGTATACATGCACCATCCACTGTATATATACACCTTCCACTGTATATATGCACCACCTACTGTATACATGCACCATCCAATGTATACATGCGCCATCCATTGTATACATGCGCCATCCATTGTATACATACACCATCCACTGTATACATGCATCATCCACTGTATGCATACACAATCCATTGTATACATGCGCCATCCATTGTATACATGCGTCATCCATTGTATACATGCGCCATCCATTGTATACATGCATCATCCACTGTATACATACATCATCCACTGTATGCATACACCATCCATTGTATACATGCGCCATCCATTGTATACATGCGTCATCCATTGTATACATGCGCCATCCATTGAATACATGCGCCATCCATTGTATACATGCATCATCCACTGTATGCATACACCATCAACTGTATTCATGCGCCATCCATTGTATTCATGCGCCATCCATTGTATACATGCATCATCCACTGTATACATGCACCATCCATTGTCTACATGCACCATCCACTGTATGCATACACCATCCACTGTATACATGCACCATCCACTGTATACATACACCATCCACTGTATACATGCACCATCCACTGTATACATGCGCCTTCCATTGTATGCATTCGCCATCCACTGTATACATGCACCATCCACTGTATACATGCGCCTTCCATTGTATGCATGCACCATCCACATGCATACACCATCCACTGTATACATGCACCATCCACTGTATACATGCACCATCCACTGTATACATGCACCATCCACTGTATACATGCGCCTTCCATTGTATGCATGCGCCATCCACTGTATACATGCACCATCCACTGTATACATGCGCCTTCCATTGTATGCATGCACCATCCATTGTATACATGCACCATCCACTGTATACATGCACCATCCACTGTATACATGCGCCTCCATTGTATACATGCACCATCCACTGTATACATGCACCATCCACTGTATGCATGCGCCATCCACTGTATACATGCACCATCCACTGTATCATACATCATCCACTGTATGCATACACCATCCACTGTATATACACCATCCACTGTATACATGCACCATCCACTGTATATATACACCATCCGCTGTATACATGCACCATCCACTGTATATATACACCATCCACTGTATACATGCACCATCCATTGTATATATACACCATCCACTGTATACATGCACCATCCACTGTATATATACACCATCCGCTGTATACATGCACCATCCACTGTATATATACACCATCCACTGTATACATGCACCATCCACTGTATATATACACCATCCGCTGTATACATGCACCATCCACTGTATATATACACCATCCACTGTATACATGCACCATCCACTGTATATATACACCATCCGCTGTATACATGCACCATCCACTGTATATATACACCATCCGCTGTATACATGCACCATCCACTGTATATATACACCATCCACTGTATACATGCACCATCCACTGTATATATACACCATCCGCTGTATACATGCATCATCCACTGTATATATACACCATCCACTGTATACATGCACCATTCACTGTATACATACACCATCCACTGTATACATGCACCATCCACACTGGATACTATAGAGCTAGCAACACTGGACACTATAGAGCTAGCAACACTGGACACTAGAGCTAGCAACACTGGACACTCTAGAGCTAGCAACACTGGACACTATAGAGCTAGCAACACTGGACAACACTGGACACTATAGAGCTAGCAACACTGGACACTATAGAGCTTGCAACACTGGACACTATAGAGCTAGCAACACTGGACACTATAGAGCTAGCAACACTGGACACTATAGAGCTAGCAACATGGGACACTATAGAGCTAGCAACACGGGACACTCTAGAGCTAGCAATACTGGACACTATAGAGCTAGCAACACTGGACACTATAGAGCTAGCAACACTGGACACTATAGAGCTAGCAACACTGGACACTATAGAGCTAGCAACTCTGGACACTATAGAGCTAGTAACACTGGACACTATAGAGCTAGCAACACTGGATACTATAGAGCTAGCAACATGGGACACTATAGAGCTAGCAACTCTGGACACTATAGAGCTAGCAACACTGCACACTATCTCTGCATAATTGTTCATAAATTCTCTACCCCTGCTTCTCAAACAATACACAAACCCCTGTTACAGTCATTGAGCATACATACTGGTATAGATATCATGAACACAGACTGGAATAGAACACCTGTACACATACTGGTATAGATCTCCGCACACATACTGGTATAGATCCCCGCACACATACTGGCATAGATCCACTGTACACATACTGGTATAGATCCACTGTACACATACTGGCATAGATCCCCTGTACACATACTGGTATAGATCCACTGTACACATACTGGTATAGATCCCCTGTACACATACTGGTATAGATCCACTGTACACATACTGGTATAGATCCCCTGTACACATACTGGTATAGATCCACTGTACACATACTGGTATAGATCTCCGCACACATACTGGTATACATCCCTGCACACATACTGGTATAGATCTCCGCACACATACTGGCATAGATCCCCTGTACACATACTGGTATAGCTCCCCTGTGCACATACTGGTATAGATCCCCGCACACATACTGGTATAGATATCCGCACACATACTGGTATACATCCCTGCACACATACTGGTATAGATCCCCTGTACACATACTGGCATAGATCCCCGCACACATACTGGTATAGATCCCCGCACACATACTGGTATACATCCCCGCACACATACTGGTATAGACCCCGCCACATACTGGCATAGATCCCCGCACACATACTGGTAGAGAACTCCGCACACATACTGGTATAGATATCCGCACACATACTGGTATACATCCCTGCACACATACTGGTATAGATCCCCTGTACACATACTGGCATAGATCCCCGCACACATACTGGTATAGATCTCCGCACACATACTGGTATACATCCCCGCACACATACTGGCATAGATCTCCGCACACATACTGGCATAGATCCCCGCACACATACTGGTATAGATCCCCGCACACATACTGGTATAGATCCCCGCACACATACTGGTATAGATCCCCGCACACATACTGGTATAGATCCCCGCACACATACTGGTATACATCCCCGCACACATACTGGTATAGATCCACTGTACACATACTGGTATAGATCCACTGTACACATACTGGTATAGATCCCCGCACACATACTGGTATAGATCCCCGCACACATACTGGTATAGATCCCCGCACACATACTGGTATAGATCCCCGCACACATACTGGTATAGATCCCCGCACACATACTGGTATAGATCCACTGTACACATACTGGTATAGATCCCCGCACACATACTGGTATATATCCACTGTACACATACTGGTATAGATCCCCGCACACATACTGGTATAGATCCACTGTACACATACTGGTATAGATCTCCGCACACATACTGGTATAGATCTCCGCACACATACTGGTATAGATCTCCGCACACATACTGGTATAGCTCCCCTGTGCACATACTGGCATAGATCCCCTGTACACAGACTGGCATAGATCCACTGTACACATACTGGTATACATCCCTGCACACATACTGGCATAGATCCACTGTACACATACTGGTATAGATCTCCGCACACATACTGGTATACATCCCTGCACACATACTGGTATAGATCTCCGCACACATACTGGCATATATCCTCTGTACACATACTGGCATATATCCTCTGTACACATACTGGCATATATCCTCTGTACACATACTGGCATAGATCCCCTGTACACATACTGGCATAGATCTCCGCTCACATACTAGTATAGATCCCCGCACACATACTGGTATATATCCTCTGTACACATACTGGCATAGATCTCCGCACACATACTAGTATAGATCCCCGCACACATACCGGTATAGATCCCCTGTACACATACTGGTATAGATCCCCTGTGCACATACTGGCATAGATCCCCTGTACACAGACTGGCATAGATCCCCTATACACATACTGGTATAGATCCACTGTACACATACTGGCATAGATCCACTGTACACATACTGGTATAGATCCCCGCACACATACTGGTATAGATCCACTGTACACATACTGGTATAGATCCACTGTACACATACTGGCATAGATCCACTGTACACATACTGGTATAGATCCCCGCACACATACTGGTATAGATCCACTGTACACATACTGGTATAGATCCCCTGTACACATACTGGTATAGATCTCCGCACACATACTGGTATAGATCCCCTGTACACATACTGGTATAGATCTCCGCACACATACTGGTATAGATCCCCTGTACACATACTGGTATAGATCCCCTGTACACATACTGGTATAGATCCCCTGCACACATACTGGTATAGATCCCCTGTACACATACTGGTATAGATCTCCGCACACATACTGGTATAGATCCCCGCACACATACTGGTATAGATCTCCTGTACACATACTGGTATAGATATCCGCACACATACTGGCATAGATCCCCTGTACACATACTGGTATAGATCCACTGTACACAGACTGGCATAGATCCCCTGTACACATACTGGCATAGATCCACTGTACACATACTGGTATAGATCCCCTGTACACATACTGGTATAGATTCCCGCACACATACTGGTATAGATCCCCGCAAACATACTGACATAGATCCCCTGTACACAGACTGGCATAGATCCCCGCACACATACTGGCATAGATCCCCTGTACACATACTGGCATAGATCCGCACACAGACTGGCATAGATCCCATGTACACAGACTGGTATAGATCCCCGCACACATACTAGTATAAATTCTCTGCACACATACGACTATAGATCTACTACACACAGACTGGTATATATCATCTGCTCACAGACTGGAATACATCCCCATCACACAGACCTCTTGGACACACATGGTATAGCTCCCATACAGAGACTTGTATTAGCACCTGCACACATACTGTAATAGATCCCCTGTATACAGACATTCTGCACAAAGCCCATGCACACAGACTGTGAATGTTCCCTGCACACCGATTGACATAGATCCCATGCACACAGACTGGTATAGATCCCCTGCACACAGACTGTGAACATTCCCTGCACATCAATTGACATAGATCTCACGTACACAGACTGGTATCTCCTACACACAGACTGGTATCTCCTATACACAGACTGGTATCTCATACACAGAGACTTGTATCTCCTATACACAGACTGGTATCTCATACACACAGACTGGTATCTCATACCCACATACTGGTATCTTATACACACAGACTGGTATCTCATACACACAGACTGGTATCTCCTATACACAGACTGGTATCTCCTATACACATTGGTCAAAATAGATGGCGTATGCGATACACTCATTACATTGTATTTTAGTGGAATCTCCATAGTGTAAAGGATAGTGTCCACCTGGGGTTGCTAGTTCAAGCCCGGCGTGAACCGCTGTTGTTACAAAGACACTTGAATCCACACGCTGTCTCCTCTATCATGACGATTGATTCAATCAGAAATATGTTTCAAGACCGATTTGTGTAAAAACTTGTTTCGCAAAATAGCTAAAAATAAATTTGCACTTGTAGCAAATTAACTATATTTCAGTACTATCAAAGGGCAGTAACTCATTTGTTGTGCTCCACGAAAATATGTTAGGGTTTGTACTATTTAGCAGGTTGTACATTATTAAGATACAGTAGAAATCAAATGCATTAAACTTGTAAAACGTGGTTTGAAATCGACACATGCGCACACAATGGATTGATGCTAGTGCACACAATGAATTGATACCAGCCCACACAATGAATTGATACCAGCCCACACAATGTATTGATACCAGCCCACACAATGGATTGATACCAGCCCACACAATGGATTGATACCAGCCCACACAATGGATTGATACCAGCCCACACAATGGATTGATACCAGCCCACACAATGAATTGATACCAGCCCACACAATGGATTGATACCAGCCCACACAATGAATTGATACCAGCCCACACAATGAATTGATGCCAGACCACACAATGGATTGATACCAGTGCACACTGGATTGATGCCAGCCCACACAATGGATTGATGCCAGACCACACAATGGATTGATACCAGTGCACACTGGATTGATGCCAGACCACACAATGAATTGATACCAGCCCACACAATGGATTGATACCAGTGCACACTGGATTGAT
>JABXNX010000178.1:10000-28742 GCA_014843695.1 Archivesica marissinica | reverse complement strand
TAAAAAATATTTTGCAAATCTGAGCAACGATATAGGCAATTGTTTTAATGTAGATGCTGAGGAGTTTTGTACCGAAAACAATTTTAATGACAATAATTGTTCATTCGAAGAATTAGACCAGCCGATCATCGTTGGGGAAGTTTTGTCTGCTGTTAAATTATTAAAGGCTGGTAAAGCTCTAGGTACTGACTGTTTAATGAATGAATATTTTATTGAATGTATCGATATTATATCTGCCCATGTATGCGACATTTTTAATTCTATATTAAATTCGGGTTATTTTCCGGATAAGTGGACAGAGGGTGTTGTTATACCTGTACACAAAAAAGGTGAAATTAGTGACGTAAATAATTATCGTGGAATTACTCTCGTTAGCTGCTTATCTAAATTGTTTACTACCATACTTAATAAGCGGATAGAATCATTTTGTGAACAAAACGATATTATTTCGGACGCACAGTTCGGCTTTCGTAAAGGACGTTCTACTGTTGATGCTGTATTTGTTTTAATGTCATTAATACAAAAATATCTTAATGAAAACAAAAGGCTGTACGTTGTGTTTGTTGATATGATGAAATGTTTTGACAGCATATATAGAAATGCCTTATGGCTTAAGCTATATAAAATTGGTATACAAGGTAAATTACTTCGTATTATTAGAGATATGTACCAAAAGGTGAAATCATGTGTCAAAGCGAGTAGCACGTATTCTGATTATTTCCAATATGCTATAAGATTAAGACAAGGGGAGGTAATTTCTCCTGTGCTATTTTCTCTCTTTGTTGAAGATTTGGAACTTTATTTACAAAATGATGTCACGTCAGGAATACATATTGATGATATAGTCCTAATATTACTATTATTTGCTGATGATATGGCCATATTAGCTAAAACACCTGAGGAATTGCAACATCATTTAAATCTCCTGAAAACTTATTGTGATACATGGGGGCTAAAGGTTAACAACTCAAAAACTAAAATTGTCGTTTTTCGCAAAAGAGGCGGCTTGTTGCCAAATGAAGTTTGGAGCTACAATGGCCATAACATCGAAGTTGTCAATGACTTTAATTATTTGGGAATTGTATTCAATTATACTGGCAATTTTGCTTTGAATCAAGAACATTTGCATGGTAAAGCTTTAAAAGCTCTTAACACACTATTATTTAATTGCAAAAAGTTTGATTTAAAACCGAAAATATTATGCCAGTTATTTGATGACGAGCTTTAACGTTAATCATTTTCAATGGCGCGCTAGAAAGCGTAAATGTGGTCATTAGTGAGGGAGGAAACCGGAATACCCGGAGAAAACTCACGTGGCCATGTTGGTGACCATCGCAAACATCACATACTTCCCGGTCCGAGGATCGAACCAGGGTTGCATTGGTGATTATACAAAGATAGAAGCAGAAGATGAACTAATTCCAGAGACATTACTGGGGTTTCCCCTGCTGCCCTGTGCGTAGTACCGATACATGAAACCTGTATTTATAGTTCCATTCTGGAGACTATTAGTATGGCAATGGTGAGATGTGGGACCCACGACTCCAGTAATATGATCTTAGTTCTACGTGATCTTAACGTTTATAAAAAATCTTCGGTACAAGTCAAGGTATACCGGAGATGGTGTTTGTTTTTATAAGAGTCCGACTTTCCTAGAATGCGTCTTCAGTTAGAGTTCTGTGAACAATCTGTGATCCTGACCCAGGGATCCAATGACTGCTTCCACAAAACAAACGTCTAAACGTTAAAACAATAAGAACTTACCTAATTCAGAATGTGAATATTTAGCCGTTATCACCACTAAAGATTTGTCGAAATTATATTGTATTTAAACGGAAAATTAAACATATTATCGACCACTCCATTGTTAATAAGATTCTAAATATACATTCTTGTTACTAGCCCAATAGATAGAATACTGTGATTGTTTTAATATCACTTTTATATCGACTACGCTTGTATATGATTGATGCGGCTAAGGTATACATTTAATGTATTAGTGGGAAAATGGATCGGTAAAATGAATACTAAATTATATATTCTTAGCAAAGATATTAACAAAACTAAGCTGAAGAAAGTTGACAGGTCATATATTTAAAGTGACGTCTTTCTGACCTAATTATTCCATTGTACATTCATGCGATCAGACAGTACTACGTTTGTTTCTCGGACGACTGAGTTCACGCAACTATTGGGCAGTAGTATATTGCGAGAAATCTCACTTGCCGAACTGTATCGTACACGCCGATGATTACATCACACTGATCCATACTTCATATCCCCATACGCGCCAATGTTTCACGTCACCATACAAACCAATGGTTCACGTCACCATACACACCAATGTTTCACATCACCATACAAACCAATGTTTCACATCACCATACACACCAATGATCCACGTCACCATACAAACCAATGTAACACGTCAACATACAAACCAATGTTTCACGTCACCATACACACCAATGGTTCACATCACCATACAAACCAATGTTTCACATCACCATACAAACCAATGATCCACGTCACCATACAAACCAATGTTTCACGTCACCATATAAACCAATGTATCACATCACCATACAAACCAATGTTTCACGTCACCATACAAACCAATGTTTCACGTCACCATATAAACCAATGTATCACATCACCATACAAACCAATGATCCACGTCACCATACAAACCAATGTTTCACGTCACCATATAAACCAATGTATCACGTCACCATACAAACAAATGTTTCACGTCACCATACAAACCAATGTTTCACATCACCATACAAACCAATGTATCACGTCACCATACAAACCAATGTTTCACATCACCATACACACCAATGTCCACATCACCATACAAACCAATGTTTCACGTCACCATACAAACCAATGTTTCACGTCACCATATAAACCAATGTATCACGTCACCATACAAACCAATGTTTCACGTCACCATACAAACCAATGTTTCACATCACCATATAAACCAATGTTTCACGTCACCATACAAACCAATGTTTCACGTCACCATACAACCAATGTTACATCACCATATAAACCAATGTTTCACGTCACCATACACACCAATGTTTCACATCACCATACACACCAATGTTTCACGTCACCATACAAACCAATGTATCACGTCACCATACAAACCAATGTTTCACATCACCATATAAACCAATGTTTCACGTCACCATACAAACCAATGTTTCACGTCACCATATAAACCAATGTTTCACATCACCATATAAACCAATGTTTCACGTCACCATACAAACCAATGTTTCACGTCACCATATAAACCAATGTATCACGTCACCATACAAACCAATGTCACGTCACCATACAAACCAATGTTTCACGTCACCATATAAACCAATGTATCACGTCACCATACAAACCAATGTTTCACGTCACCATACAAACCAATGTTTCACATCACCATATAAACCAATGTATCACGTCACCATACAAACCAATGTTTCACGTCACCATACAAACCAATGTTTCACGTCACCATACACACCAATGTTTCACGTCACCATACACACCAATGTTTCACGTCACCATACAAACCAATGTTTCACGTCACCATACAAACCAATGTAACACGTCACCATACAAACCAATGTTTCACATCACCATATAAACCAATGTTTCACGTCACCATACAAACCAATGTTTCACGTCACCATATAAACCAATGTTTCACGTCACCATACAAACCAATGTTTCACGTCACCATACAAACCAATGTTTCACGTCACCATACAAACCAATGTTTCACGTCACCATACAAACCAATGTTTCACGTCACCATACAAACCAATGTTTCACGTCACCATACAAACCAATGTTTCACGTCACCATACAAACCAATGTTTCACGTCACCATACAAACCAATGTTTCACATCACCATACAAACCAATGTTTCACGTCACCATACAAACCAATGTTTCACATCACCATACAAACCAATGTTTCACGTCACCATACAAACCAATGTTTCACGTCACCATATAAACCAATGTATCACGTCACCATACAAACCAATGTTTCACGTCACCATACAAACCAATGTTTCACGTCACCATATAAACCAATGTTTCACGTCACCATACAAACCAATGTTTCACGTCACCATACAAACCAATGTTTCACATCACCATACAAACCAATGTTTCACGTCACCATACAAACCAATGTTTCACGTCACCATACACACCAATGTTTCACGTCACCATACACACCAATGTTCCACTCACCATACAAACCAATGTTTCACGTCACCATACAAACCAATGTATCACGTCACCATACAAACCAATGTTTCACATCACCATATAAACCAATGTTTCACGTCACCATACAAACCAATGTTTCACGTCACCATATAAACCAATGTATCACGTCACCATACAAACCAATGTTTCACGTCACCATACAAACCAATGTTTCACGTCACCATACAAACCAATGTTTCACGTCACCATACAAACCAATGTTTCACGTCACCATACAAACAAATGTATCACGTCACCATACAAACCAATGTTTCACGTCACCATACAAACCAATGTTTCACGTCACCATACAAACCAATGTTTCACATCACCATACACACCAATTGTCCACATCACCATACAAACCAATGTTTCACGTCACCATACACTCCAATGTTTCACGTCACCATACACACCAATGTTTCACATCACCATATAAACCAATGTATCACGTCACCATACAAACCAATGTTTCACGTCACCATACACACCAATGTTTCACATCACCATATAAACCAATGTTTCACGTCACCAAACAAACCAATATTCCACGTCACCATACACACCAATGTTCCACATCACCATATAAACCAATGTTTCACGTCACCATACAAACCAATGTAACACGTTTACCATACAAACCAATGTTTCACATCACCATATACACCAATGTTTCACGTCACCATACAAACCAATGTTTCATGTCACCATATAAACCAATGTTTCACATCACCATATAAACCAATGTTTCACGTCACCATACAAACCAATGTTTCACGTCACCATATAAACCAATGTTTCACATCACCATATAAACCAATGTTTCACGTCACCATACAAACCAATGTTTCACGTCACCATATAAACCAATGTATCACGTCACCATACAAACCAATGATCCACGTCACCATACAAACCAATGTTTCACGTCACCATATAAACCAATGTTTCACGTCACCATACAAACCAATGTTTCACGTCACCATACAAACCAATGTTTCACATCACCATATAAACCAATGTATCACGTCACCATACAAACCAATGTTTCACGTCACCATACAAACCAATGTTTCACATCACCATACACACCAATTGTCCACATCACCATACAAACCAATGTTTCACGTCACCATACAAACCAATGTTTCACGTCACCATACAAACCAATGTAACACGTCACCATACAAACCAATGTTTCACATCACCATATAAACCAATGTTTCACGTCACCATACAAACCAATGTTTCACGTCACCATATAAATCAATGTATCACGTCACCATATAAACCAATGTATCACGTCACCATACAAACCAATGTATCATGTCACCATACAAACCAATGTTTCACATCACCATACAAACCAATGTTTCACGTCACCATACACGCCAATGTTTCACATCACCATACACACCAATGTTTCACGTCACCATACACGCCAAAGTTTCACGTCACCATACACACCAATGTTTCACGTCACCATACACGCCAATGTTTCACATCACCATACAAACCAATGTTTCACGTCACCATACACACCAATGTTTCACATCACCATACACACCAATGTTTCACGTCACCATACACGCCAATGTTTCACATTACCATACACACCAATGTTTCACGTCACCATACACGCCAATGTTTCACGTCACCATACACACCAATGTTTCAGATCACCATACAAACCAATGTATCACATCACCATACAAACCAATGTTTCACGTCACCATATAAACCAATGTTTCACATCACCATATAGACCAATGTTTCACGTCACCATACAAACCAATGTTTCACGTCACCATATAAACCAATGTTTCACATCACCATATAAACCAATGTTTCACGTCACCATACAAACCAATGTTTCACGTCACCATATAAACCAATGTATCACGTCACCATATAAACCAATGTATCACGTCACCATACAAACCAATGTATCATGTCACCATACAAACCAATGGTTCACATCACAATACAAACCAATGTTTCACGTCACCATACAAACCAATGTTTCACGTCACCATACAAACCAATGTTTCACATCACCATATAAACCAATGTTTCACGTCACCATACAAACCAATGTTTCACGTCACCATATAAACCAATGTTTCACATCACCATATAAACCAATGTTTCACGTCACCATACAAACCAATGTTTCACGTCACCATATAAACCAATGTATCACGTCACCATACAAACCAATTATCCACGTCACCATACAAACCAATGTTTCACGTCACCATATAAACCAAAGTTTCACACCACCATACAAACCAATGTTTCACGTCACCATACAAACCAATGTATCACATCACCATACACACCAATGTTTCACATCACCATACACACCAATGTTTCACGTCACCATAAACACCAATGTTTCACGTCACCATACACACCAATGATCCACGTCACCATACAAACCAATGTTTCACGTCACCATATAAACCAATGTATCACGTCACCATACAAACCAATGATCCACGTCACCATACAAACCAATGTTTCACGTCACCATATAAACCAATGTATCACGTCACCATACAAACCAATGTTTCACGTCACCATACAAACCAATGTTTCACATCACCATATAAACCAATGTATCACGTCACCATACAAACCAATGTTTCACGTCACCATAGAAACCAATGTTTCACATCACCATACACACCAATTGTCCACATCACCATACAAACCAATGTTTCACGTCACCATACACACCAATGTTTCACGTCACCATACACACCAATGTTCGACTTCACCATACAAACCAATGTTTCACGTCACCATACAAACCAATGTAACACGTCACCATACAAACCAATGTTTCACATCACCATATAAACCAATGTATCACGTCACCATACAAACCAATGTTTCACGTCACCATATAAACCAATGTATCACATCACCACACAAACCAATGTTTCACGTCACCATACAAACCAATGTTTCACGTCACCATATAAACCAATGTATCACGTCACCATACAAACCAATGATCCACGTCACCATACAAACCAATGTTTCACGTCACCATATAAACCAATGTATCACGTCACAATACAAACCAATGTTTCACGTCACCATACAAACCAATGTTTCACATCACCATATAAACCAATGTATCACGTCACCATACAAACCAATGTTTCACGTCACCATACAAACCAATGTTTCACATCACCATACACACCAATTGTCCACATCACCATACAAACCAATGTTTCACGTCACCATACACACCAATGTTTCACGTCACCATACACACCAATGTTTCACATCACCATATAAACCAATGTATCACGTCACCATACAAACCAATATTCCAGGTCACCATACACACCAATGTTCCACATCACAATATAAACCAATGTTTCACGTCACCATACAAACCAATGTAACACGTCACCATACAAACCAATGTTTCACATCACCATATACACCAATGTTTCACGTCACCATACAAACCAATGTTTCACGTCACCATATAAACCAATGTTTCACATCACCATATAAACCAATGTTTCACGTCACCATACAAACCAAAGTTTCACGTCACCATATAAACCAATGTTTCACATCACCATATAAACCAATGTTTCACGTCACCATACAAACCAATGTTTCACGTCACCATATAAACCAATGTATCACGTCACCATACAAACCAATGATCCACGTCACCATACAAACCAATGTTTCACGTCACCATATAAACCAATGTATCACGTCACCATACAAACCAATGTTTCACGTCACCATACAAACCAATGTTTCACATCACCATATAAACCAATGTATCACGTCACCATACAAACCAATGTTTCACATCACCATACACACCAATTGTCCACATCACCATACAAACCAATGTTTCACGTCACCATACACAACAATGTTTCACGTCACCATACACACCAATGTTCCACTTCACCATACAAACCAATGTTTCACGTCACCATACAAACCAATGTAACACGTCACCATACAAACCAATGTTTCACATCACCATATAAACCAATGTTTCACGTCACAATACAAACCAATGTTTCACGTCACCATATAAACCAATGTATCACGCCACCATATAAACCAATGTATCACGTCACCATACAAACCAATGTATCATGTCACCATACAAACCAATGTTTCACATCACCATACAAACCAATGTTTCACGTCACCATACACGCCAATGTTTCACATCACCATACACACCAATGTTTCACGTCACCATACACGCCAATGTTTCACGTCACCATACACACCAATGTTTCACGTCACCATACACGCCAATGTTTCACATCACCATACAAACCAATGTTTCACGTCACCATACACACCAATGTTTCACATCACCATACACACCAATGTTTCACGTCACCATACACACCAATGTTTCACATCACCATACAAACCAATGTATCACGTCACCATACAAACCAATGTTTCACGTCACCATACAAACCAATGTTTCACATCACAATACAAACCAATGTTTCACGTCACCATACAAACCAATGTTTCACGTCACCATATAAACCAATGTTTCACATCACCATATAAACCAATGTTTCACGTCACCATACAAACCAATGTTTCACGTCACCATATAAACCAATGTTTCACATCACCATATAAACCAATGTTTCACGTCACCATACAAACCAATGTTTCACGTCACCATATAAACCAATGTATCACGTCACCATATAAACCAATGTATCACGTCACCATACAAACCAATGTATCATGTCACCATACAAACCAATGGTTCACATCACAATACAAACCAATGTTTCACGTCACCATACAAACCAATGTTTCACGTCACCATATAAACCAATGTTTCACATCACCATATAAACCAATATTTCACGTCACCATACAAACCAATGTTTCACGTCACCATATAAACCAATGTTTCACATCACCATATAAACCAATGTTTCACGTCACCATACAAACCAATGTTTCACGTCACCATGTAAACCAATGTATCACGTCAACATAGAAACCAATTATCCACGTCACCATACAAACCAATGTTTCACGTCACCATATAAACCAATGTATCACGTCACCATACAAACCAATGTTTCACGTCACCATACAAACCAATGTTTCACATCACCATATAAACCAATGTATCACGTCACCATACAAACCAATGTTTCACGTCACCATACAAACCAATGTTTCACATCTCCATACACACCAATTGTCCACATCACCATACAAACCAATGTTTCACGTCACCATACACACCAATGTTTCACGTCACCATACACACCAATGTTCCACTTCACCATACAAACCAATGTTTCACGTCATCATACAAACCAATGTAACACGTCACCATACAAACCAATGTTTCACATCACCATATAAACCAATGTTTCACGTCACCATACAAACCAATGTTTCACGTCACCATATAAACCAATGTATCACGTCACCATATAAACCAATGTATCACGTCACCATACAAACCAATGTATCATGTCACCATACAAGCCAATGTTTCACATCACCATACAAACCAATGTTTCACGTCACCATACAAACCAATGTTTCACGTCACCATACACACCAATGTTTCACATCACCATACACACCAATGTTTCACGTCACCATACATGCCAATGTTTCACGTCACCATACACACCAATGTTTCAGATCACCATACAAACCAATGTATCACATCACCATACAAACCAATGTTTCACGTCACCATATAAACCAATGTTTCACATCACCATATAGACCAATGTTTCACGTCACCATACAAACCAATGTTTCACGTCACCATATAAACCAATGTTTCACATCACCATATAAACCAATGTTTCACGTCACCATACAAACCAATGTTTCACGTCACCATATAAACCAATGTATCACGTCACCATATAAACCAATGTATCACGTCACCATACAAACCAATGTATCATGTCACCATACAAACCAATGGTTCACATCACAATACAAACCAATGTTTCACGTCACCATATAAACCAATGTTTCACATCACCATATAAACCAATGTTTCACGTCACCATACAAACCAATGTTTCACGTCACCATATAAACCAATGTATCACGTCACCATATAAACCAATGTATCACGTCACCATACAAACCAATGTATCATGTCACCATACAAACCAATGGTTCACATCACAATACAAACCAATGTTTCACGTCATCATAAGCCAATGTTTCATCACCATACAACCAATGTTTCACGTCACCATACAGCCAATGTTTCACATCACCATACAAACCAATGTTTCACGTCACCATACAAACCAATGTATCACATCACCATACACACCAATGTTTCACATCACCATACACACCAATGTTTCACGTCACCATAACACAATGTTTCCGTCACCATACACACCAATGTTTCATCACCATACAAACCAATGTATCACATCACCATACAAACCATGTTTCACGTCACCATATAAACCAATGTTTCACATCACCATACAAACCAATGTTTCACGTCACCATACAACCAATGTCACGTCACCATACAAACCAATGTTTCACTCACCTAAACAATGTTCAGTCACCATACAAACCAATGTTTCACGTCACCATACAAACCAATGTTCGTACCATAAAATCACCATACAACCAATGTTCACTACATACAACCAATGTATCACATAACCATACAAACCAATGTTTCACGTCACCATACAAACCAATGTTTCACGTCACCATACAAACCAATGTTTCACATCACCATACACACCAATTGTCCACATCACCATACATGCCAATGTTTCACGTCACCATACACACCAATGTTTCAGATCACCATACAAACCAATGTATCACATCACCATACAAACCAATGTTTCACGTCACCATATAAACCAATGTTTCACATCACCATATAGACCAATGTTTCACGTCACCATACAAACCAATGTTTCACGTCACCATATAAACCAATGTTTCACATCACCATATAAACCAATGTTTCACGTCACCATACAAACCAATGTTTCACGTCACCATATAAACCAATGTATCACGTCACCATATAAACCAATGTATCACGTCACCATACAAACCAATGTATCATGTCACCATACAAACCAATGGTTCACATCACAATACAAACCAATGTTTCACGTCAGCATACACGCCAATGTTTCACATCACCATAAACACCAATGTTTCACATCACCATACACGCCAATGTTTCACATCACCATACAAACCAATGTTTCACGTCACCATACAAACCAATGTATCACATCACCATACACACCAATGTTTCACATCACCATACACACCAATGTTTCACGTCACCATAAACACCAATGTTTCACGTCACCATACACACCAATGTTTCAGATCACCATACAAACCAATGTATCACATCACCATACAAACCAATGTTTCACGTCACCATATAAACCAATGTTTCACATCACCATACAAACCAATGTTTCACGTCACCATACAAACCAATGTTTCACGTCACCATACAAACCAATGTTTCACATCACCATACACACCAATGTTTCACGTCACCATACAAACCAATGTTTCACGTCACCATACAAACCAATGTATCATGTCACCATACAAACCAATGTTCCACATCACCATACAAACCAATGTTTCACATAACCATACAAACCAATGTTTCACGTCACCATACAAACCAATGTTTCACGTCACCATACAAACCAATGATCCACGTCACCATACAAACCAATGTTCCACATCACCGTACAAACCAATGTATCACGTCACCATACAAACCAATGTTTCACATCACCATACAAACCAATGTTTCACGTCACCATACACACCAATGTTTCACGTCACCATACACACCAATGTTCCACATCACCATACAAACCAATGTTTCACATAACCATACAAACCAATGTTTCACGTCACCATACAAACCAATGTTTCACGTCACCTTACAAACCAATGTTTCACGTCACCATACAAACCAATGTATCATGTCACCATACAAACCAATGTTTCACGTCACCATACAAACCAATGTTTCACGTCACCATACACACCAATGTTTCACGTCACCATACACACCAATGGTTCACGTCACCATACAAACCAATGTTTCACGTCACCATACAAACCAATGTTTCACGTCACCATACACACCAATTGTCCACATTACCATACAAGCCAATGTTTCACGTCACCATACACACCAATTGTCCACATCGCAATACGAATCAATGGTTTATGTCACCATACACATTGAATTATAATTCATATTACAATACAAACCATTTTTTCACGTCACCTGCTGTCCAATGTTCCACACCACCATACAAAACAATGGTCTACAAGTTTATACCAACATTTTCTAGTTTGAATATTGCTTTTAAAGCTTGATTCAGAAAATGAACAACCGGTGATATATATTATTCCTAAATAGGTAAAACTTAAGCTGTCTGGAAAGCAAACCACCTTTTCTAAATACTACCCTCGAGTTTCCGATATCCGTTCTGATAAGAAATGATCGGCATTCAACAAAACGAATCTTAAAACTACATAGTTTCTAAATGTATGATGTAAATAAAGTAACGTTCCTCTTTTATTCCAAATAATTAGAAATTAATATGACTACGTAAATAACAACGGGCGCTGTCATTTTTACCATGACCCGAAACCGACATCTGTGGTGACTGGTACAGGAGTTTTCGTGACCTTTCAGAAAATCAATTTTGCGTAATATCGAATGGGTGTAAATATAAAACGAACGAACACGTTTTATGCAGCATAATGATAATTTCTATTATTTTGATGAATATTTCTTTTCACAGTTTAACAAGCATTTTCACATGTGGACACCTGAATTCATCACCTAATCTTGTAAACCTGACTTTTGAACAGTAAATGAGGTGGGTCCAATGGTCACATATATCACACTATGCCCATTTGTAAGGGCTATTGGTGAATATTGCCTGTAATTTCGCTTTGTAGGTGGTGGACTGCCATAAACCTACAACAAAATTAAAAACTATTCCTTTAAGTACACTACACTACAGGACACATCGTTTAGTTGACGACGACAGTAAATCACTGTATGGACCTCAAAACAATATAAGAGAAGTCTCCAAAACTATCCCCCCTTACACCAATTAAAATTGTAACCCAGTCTAGTTTGACCTTCACATTAAATGACAGGTAGGTAAACAAATTAGACGACGCAATAGATAGATAGTTATCTATATTATTTATGCTAACTTTCTTATGCAACGGGATGGCATATCCTGTTGAACATACCTTCTGGAAGTAACTTGATAATAAAACGGTATCAAATAAGTAAATTAAAATAGGACCAAATTGTCGTAAGCCGTGTTTGAATAATTCTAGCAACAATCCAATGTTTCAGCTTTATACTGTATCACGAAAGACACCCAATTGTGTCTACAAACTGTAATCCCTCAGAACCGTAAGCCCCTTTCCTATCCACGATGCCAATACATTTTCATACAATTATGTCTTTCGTAGAAAGCGATTTATATCTTCTTCGTGTATACAGCACTCCTTCACTTATGAAGATTAGGTGCCGGCGGTGTGTAAATAAGTAAAATAGTATGGTACTGTACATACATAAATACTGAAACTTCAGCTGTACCTACCTTACAGATATAACATCCGATCTTAAAGAGAACTTTAGAGAATGTTGTTCTATCGTATCATACTCAAATATCGCATTATGTGATCTATTTACTCATATTGTAACCAACTTCATAATATAAACGCATTGCGGAAAGTGATTGATTATCAAAACTTCTAATGGAACATGTTTTTTTGGTTTATTTTCCTATTTATCCCTCAATTGTAGATTGAAATTGAAGACTTAATCACACACATATTAATTATGCGCATTAATTAATTATCATGTTGCGAAATGGTTATAAAATGTAATCTTTTTGTATTCTGGAATCATAGCTTAAACAATATTGTATTCAAGAATGGTATATAACATAGGAACAGTTGCAATAGCACAGTTATGATTGGCAAGAATGGTACATAACATAGGAATAGTTGCAACAGCACAGTTAGGATTGGGGAGAATGGTACATAACATAGGAATAGTTTCAATAGCACAGTTAGGATTGGGGAGAATGGTACATAACATAGCAATAGTTGCAATAGCACAGTTAGGATTGGGGAGAATGGTACATAACATAGGAATGGTTGCAATAGCACAGTTAGGATTGGGGAGAATGGTACATAACATAGGAATAGTTGCAATAGAACAGTTAGGATTGGGGAGAATGGTACATAACATAGGAATAGTTGCAATAGCACAATTAGGATTGGGGAGAATGGTACATAACATAGGAATAGTTGCAATAGCACAGTTAGGATTGGGGAGAATGGTACATAACATAGGAATAGTTGCAATAGCACAATTAGGATTGGGGAGAATGGTACATAACATAGGAATAGTTGCAATAGCACAGTTAGGATTGGCAAGAATGGTACATAACATAGGAACAGTTACAATAGCTCAGTTAGGGTTACAGTTAGGATTGGGGGAAAAGTTACATAGTAACTTATGCGAATCCTGTTCCTTTCTAGAATGCTGAGTAGCAAACACATACACTACTATGAATGCTAATCCTCATACCATTGCGAATGTGTATTTATGCAACCCTGGGCCCATACAAGAAGTACTGCTGCTTAAAACATCTGATAACAATACATTTGATTTTTTTAAAGAGCTATGTATATTGTGTGAACTATTTTTTGTAGAGAAGCACACACCAATACAATCTCGGAGAGCGCATCTTAGATACTATGAAGGTCAGACGGTGTTATTGATATAGTGATCTGGGATTGGTTGAAAAAGTGTAGGGAAGCCCTTAAGAGTTATTGATACATGAACTGATTGGCTGAGTAGGTATTGTCTCAAAGAGTGAAAATGTCTTCTAAATATTAAAATACAATATATGAGCTGCATTTTGGAATATTTAAACATATTTGCAGACTATTTGGTGACAACTAAACAGCATATTATAAATGCAGGTGTCAGTGCAACATTCACCACCAAATTACCTTCAGAGTAGGGGGTGGGTGCCTTTAGTGGGAAATAAAAATAAATGCAATTGGTCAACCCCATTGAAATTTGACATTTTCCTGTGGCTCAACTTGTGAAAACGACTGTCTTTTGTGCCAAACTATTTTGGGGGAAAATCTAATGGCACTGTGTGTTATAATGGTGGCCTATGGAAATTGCAATAGCGGTGTCTGACCTGAAAGAATGGGATATAGTAATATAATTAATGGATTGCTTGCCAGGGTTGCATCCATTATCTTCCTGATCATTTGAATAATAAATATTTTATTGATAACCATATGCACCTTCAGATTCAGAGTGTTTGAAATTTGTGTTTTTACGTTTATTTATCGTCGCTACCGGTTGCCCATATGAGCGACGCCTCCTGAAGAGATTAGTTATTTTAGATTTTTGAGGATAGTGCATGATACAGACAGAGACCCATTCCAGAATCTCCTCTGGTTCTTTTACGTGCACGGTGTAAAGCACCGACACGAGACCTCGGTTTAGCGTCCCATCTGAAAGACTGTTAATTTTATTAGGGTCAGACGGGGGATCGAACCTGCGATCCCTGGATTACCAGTCCAGCGTGTTACCACTGGACTACAGATCCGTCTGTGTTTGAAATACAATATGCAAATACAATATGTCAATACAATATATATACAATACGGGCTATTCAGAAAGCAATTATTGCAACGTCATGGTTCTAATGGTACAGGAATGAATACTATTGGACAAAAGGGGTGCCTTCAAGAGATGTGATTGCTCAATATACATATATATATACTGACCCAATAGAAAACTGTGAACTTTTATATTTAGGGTTACTTTTTCGCTACAAATTTAGAATTATGGATTTTACTATCATGAGTGAAGAAAATAATACATCACATATTGCACTAATTTACGCAATATTTCGCACATCCAAATGTGCCTATATATTTTTTCTAAACTAATATAAATGTTACCTCTAAGGCAAGTGCACAGTTTCTTTTGTGTGAGGATACATATATATATAACTTTTGTAAACTTTTCCTCGGACTTAGAAGTTGCCATGATGAAATTATTTTTGAAGTAGGTATGGCTTATTGGTATCATACTATATTTAAGAGGTGATACTGCCATATATATATTTACTACATGACTACTCAATGCATCATTCCCATAGGCCAACAGTCATTATTATTTACTATTCGTCTGCGAGATAATATTGACTGGGCAATATTTTCGGTCGTATTGACTGCTTATGGATTCCAGTCAGAATCATTAAAACGCTCATTGGGAAATTGTTAACCACTTATCTCTTAATAAGTAGACGCTTATTGAAATGCATAAATAAAAGCGTCTAGATATCTACAGATTATATAAAATAGATTTACTGATACAAGTCAGCTCGAATCAGTCAGTCTTTCAGGTGGGATTTTAAACCGCGGTCTAGCGTCGGTGATTTACATCGTACACGTAAAAGAACCAGAGTAAACTCTGGAATGGGTCTCTGTCTGTATCATTGCACTATCCTCCAAAAATCTAAAATGACTATTCTCTTCAGGAGGCGTCGCTCATATGGGCAACCGGTAGCGACGATAAATAAACGTAAAACACGCGAGAAAGCATGAGAAAAACGTGAATAATGAACACAAACATGTCAATCTGAAATGATAACATCAACATTACATGTTGTATTGTTTGGCAACATTAAACTGAGACATTTGCATATTCCGTGAACTTACTTCGTTAATAATCGGATTACTTACTGACTTGATTCAAATATTAACGGTAAAAACCTAATGCATGTCCTGGTCGTAGTTCACGGAAACTTATGAAGGCTTTGGCGGAGATTAATGAGTCTCGGTTTAATGTTGCCAAGTAATAGTTATGGGACATCAGCGGACACATTTATACATTATTTTAAACACAGTGTTACAACAGTTTGTGATCAATCATTCTTCATGTGGAATATAGAGTAGTAGTTTTTTGTAAACTTTATTTATTTTACAACGATTGCGAAGCAAGTTTTAACAATTTATATTAATCACTCTCGTTGGCGCGGATGAAAGCGTAACTGACGTAATACGTGTAGTATTATGCAATGTCATAGCCCAACATATATAATCTTACTAGTAACAGAATGGTTTGTGTTACGTGAGTTGCGTATAAGGTCAGACACCGCTATTGAAATTTCCATAGGCCACCATTATAACACACAGATATATATATCATCCCCAAAATAGTTTGGCACAAAAGAGCCGACAAGAATATGTCATATTTCAATAGGGTTTTTTTAAAAATTTGTCATATTTCATTAAGGGTTTTTGTTAATTACACACTAAAAGCACCTACCCCCTACTCTGAAAGCAATGTGGTGGTGAATGTTGCTCTGACATCTGCATTTATAATAATTATAGTGTTTATTTGTCACCAAATAGTATGCAAATATTCTAAAATATTCCAAAATGCAGCTGATATATTGTATTTTAATATTTAGAAGCCATTTTCACTATTGCTGACAATACCTACTCGGCCAATCGGTGCACGTATCAATAACTCGTAAGGACTTCGCTACACTTTTTCAACCAATCCCAGACCACTATGTCAATAACACCGCCTGACCATAAGTAGGTACAGTGTTCAATTAATCTTCGAGTTCTATCTTGACGGAGCAAAAGTATTAAACTATCGTTCAAAACTACAGTTTGTCATGACATAATGTCACGTTCTTCTAGATTCATTTGTATTACATACACAAGCTTGATGTTTGTCTTTAAGTTATGCTTATGTCACAGGTTGTGTTTTTATATGTATACGTGTTTATATGACGGATGCGGCGTTCCATAGCTAACGTAGTGTCAATAGCGCATGCGTCGTATATACGGATGACTTCATTTCTTGTCGTTGTCTGTTCACTCGAGTGTGAATCGGTGACGATCGGCAATGTCCGTCCGAGTGTGAATCGGTGACATTGGTACCTTCTATAAATCCGACGAAAATGTGACTAGGATTCCCTATCATATTTAATGATCTCTGTCAAAGGTGCCTCAAAATAGCACCAAGTGGTTACTCGGTGACTTCAATCTCCCGGACATCCGAAGCCCTGAAGTCTAATACGTACTGATAATAATGAAGGAAGTCTTCAGTAAGACACATCGTACCACTTATCATATGTCCTCGTGTCAAAACGTAATCTGTTTCAATATGAGGCAGATGGAACTATAGATACCAGGTGCTTTTGCAAAGGGACAACGTTGGCAGTATGCTGCTTGTGGCAAAATACGTCTTGCTAGTAAATCATTATATCACATAGAATAGTGTATAAGAATAAACTCATGTACAACT
>JABXNX010000178.1:0-5000 GCA_014843695.1 Archivesica marissinica | reverse complement strand
CAATGCCGTGCGTTATGCTGGAGTATATTGGACGGGTATCCAGACAATGCGTGCTGAAAGGAGCCGATAAGGCAAGTGACATTATGGAATATGTATGCTGGGGACGAGTCTAATAGTAGAAACGTCTATCAGATGATTCGTATCAAGGTGTGAAATCCTACCAGACGTAGACAATGTCCAACAAAAGACAGACAGACAGACAGACAGACAGACAGACAGACAGCAGACAGACAGACGTAGACGATGTCCAACAAAAGACAGACAGACAGTATAAAAATAGCATTGAGCTATACGAGTATGTATATGTATTTGGAAACCCATCTCCTAAATACAGTCAAACCTGTCTTAAGCAGCCGACTAAGGGAATCACGGAAAATGGCTGCTTAGCACAGGTGATTGCTTAATAAAGGTCAAATGTATAATATAACAACATATTTGGAATCTTGGGAATTGGCTGCTTAATACAGGTTGGCTGCTAAATAGAGGTGACCACACAGGTTTAACTGTACAACCAAAGTACAACACATGCATATCAAGAGCTAACTGCATCGATGAGAATTGAGTCCTATCAGTCATCAAGTGTAAATCCATATATATAGTGAACGATACTATCTAACAATTGAAATCATAACTGATCAAAGTATCAATTAAGGAAAGCAATATATATGTACATGATCGCATAGGCATAGGTGAATGACCATGTTACACTGTTTACACAATTTCGTATTTCACAGGCTGCATTTGTCAAAGCGATAGTACTACATTCAAACTTCAAAGTCAATTGGTGGAGTGATGGATGTTCGAAAGCAACATATCTTAATTGAAGCTATTACTAAGAGGTAGACTATTATTGTTACATGTTCAGCTAATTTGCAATGTGTTTCGTGTTGACAGATTTTCTTTCAACTCAGAACGTCAATCAGCCTCCGTCCGTCTTATGAGACGATGGATTGCGCTCTTGTTGAACATCTTCTGCGGTGACTGAGTAGGCCTATTCTTGAGTGGCAGTCTCTGTTGCAGTCATCGCAGGTGAAGATCGAGTCATCCAGTTTGGTTGATGCCTTTCGATTCTGTCGTTTCTGCTCACGAAGCCGAGTTCGCTCAGCCTCGGCTCGTCTGACCCCAGCTTTCACAACGTGTCTCCATGATGACCGGTTTGATGCTGTGTCCTCCCAAGACTCTATGTTGATTTGTGCTGAACACAGGTCCCTCTTACAAGCGTCCCTGTATCTTAGGTGGGGGCGACCAGTTGGACGTGATCCTTGTTCAAGTTGACCGTACAGTAGATCGTTGGGGATGCGTCCTTTGTCCATGCGTCGGACATGACCTAGCCAGCGCAGGCGGCGTTCACTGAGCATTGCATAGATGGTTGTTGAACTCGCTCTGCTGAGGACCTCTGTATTGGTGACCCTATCTTCCCAAGTGATTCCCAGGATCCTGCGAAGGCACCTCATATGGTATGAGTTCAGCTTTGTCTCTTGTCTGGCATATGTCGTCCATGACTCACTGCCGTAGAGGAGCGTGCTGAGTATGCAGGCCTGTTAGACCTTCAACTTGGTGTTCAGCGTTAGGTTTCTGTTCTCCCAGACTCTCTTGGTGAGTTTTGACATGACGGTGGCTGCTTTCCCAATGCGTGCATTGATCTCAGCATCGAGGGACAGGTTGTTGGATATCAGTGATCCTAGATATCTGAAGTTGTCGACCATGGCGAATGTAGAGCCGTTAATGGCTATGGGAGCTGGATCTGCAACGTCCTGGGTCATGACCTCTGTTTTCTTTATGCTGATGGTTAGGGCAAACTCACGGCATGCATTGGAGAACTGATCCATGAGGCGCTGGAGGCCATCGTGTGTGTGGCTTGCGAGGGCTGCATCGTCAGCGAACAGCATCTCCCTGAGTAGGACACGAGTTGTTTTGGTTTTGGCGCGCAAGCGGGCCAAGTTGTATAGCTTGCCATCGTGTCGAGTGTGGATGTAGACACCGTCAGAGGAGGATTGGAAGGCATATGTTAGGAGGAGTGAGAAGAGGATGCCGAAGAGCGTCGGTGCGAGGACGCAGCCTTGCTTGACTCCGCTGAGGATGGGAAAAGGCTTGGAAGTGTCGCCGTCGAAGCTGACGGTGCTCTTCATGTCTTTGTGGAACGACGTGATCATGCTTAGCAATGTTGGTGGACAGCCAATCTTGTGTAGCAGTCCACAGTGACTGACCAGGTCGAATGCCTTTGTTAGGTCCACGAATGCGAGGTACAGTGGTTGTTGTTGCTCCCTACACTTTTCCTGGAGTTGCCTTACTGAAAAGATCATGTCAACGGTGGATCGGCCAGATCGGAAACCACACTGGGATTCTGGGTACTCTGCTACCACCTGCAGTCTTGCGAGAATGACCCGAGCAAATACTTTGCCAACAACGCTGAGTAGGGATATGCCGCGATAGTTGTTGCAGTCGCTTCTGTCACCCTTATTCTTGAAGAGTGTGACTATCTTTGCATCGCGCATGTCTTGTGGCACTTCACCTTCCTTCCAGCATAGACAGAGAAGTTCATGGAGAAGTGGTAGTAGAGCTGGCTTCCCTTGTTTAATTAGCTCAGGGGGTATGGCATCAGTTCCTGCTGCTTTTCCGCTGGTGAGGGCTTTGATGGCTTTTTCAAGTTCAGCCATGGTTGGCTCGCTGTCGAGCTCCTCAAGTACGGGAAGTGTCGGGATGCTGTTGAGGGCCTCATCGGAGACTGTGTTCTTTGTGGAGTACAGCTCAAGGTAATGCTCTACCCATCTCTCCATCTGCTTGCTTCGGTCGGTGATTACCTCGCCTGACTTGGTTTTGAGTGGAGCCGTTTTCTTCACATTGGGACCAGTGGCCTGTTTGATGCCTTCGTACATGGACTTTATGTTGCCGGAGGAGGTAGCATGCTCTATGGTGGAGCATAGCTGGAGCCAATAGTCGTTGGCACATTTCCTGGCTATCTTCTGGCATTCACTCCTGGATTTCCTGAGTGATTCCAAGTTTTGCTGGGTTGGCGCTTTCTTCCAATTGACGAGGGCCTGCCTTTTACTTTCTGTCACAGGTTCCAGAACTTGTGCATTTGCTTCATACCAGTCAACATTTCGTTTTTCCTTCTTCCCATAGGCATCGATGGCAGATTTGTGGATGGTTGAGCTAAGGTGGCTCCATCTAGCTTCTGCAGATATGCCAGCATCGGCTGGGGCGATATCCTCGATGAGGGACATGAACTTGTTGGTCCTGTCTGTGTCGGTGATATGGGTCGTGTTGATCTTAGGGAGACATTTTGGCTTAGCTTGGTGGAATTTCTTTCTTGGTTGCAGTACCACATTTGCGATGACAAGAGAGTGGTCGGTGTCACAGTCGGCACTGTGGTAACTGCGTGTGTTGTGGACGGCTTGGAGACGGTTTCTTCTAGTGATGATAACGTCTAGTTGGTGCCACTGGTGTGATCTGGGGTGCATCCATGAGACTCTGTGTTTGTGCTTGTTTGGAAAATATGTGTTCGTTATGCATTGGTTCCTGGCACAGCATAGTTCCAGTAGTCTCTGGCCGTTTTCGTTCATTTTCCCAGTTCCATGGTGGCCAATGCATGTGGGCCAGACGTCATGGTTCGTTCCAACTCTGACATTGAAGTCACCAAGCAAGTATAGGTCATCTGTACGAGGCAGTTGTCCAATAATCCTGTCAATCTCATTGTAAAATATGTCTGTCGCATCAGGGCTAGAGCTGAGTGTTGGGGCATAGGCAGCCAGAAGGTGTACTGGGCCTGTGCTACAGTTCAGGCGAAGACTTAACATCCGTTCCGTGCCAGCAGTGGGTGGTTCTATCATTGGTAGAAGGGATGACTTTACTGCAAATCCAACGCCATACTCGCGCCTTTCATCTAGTCCCTTGCCTTTCCAGAAGAAAGTGTACTCTTTCTCTTGTAATGAGCCGTCGTCTGGCACTCTTGTCTCTTGTAGGGCGGCAATGTCAACATTTAGCCGGGAGAGTTCAGCGTCTATGACGGCTGTTTTACGCTTGTCATCAATCAGTTGTAGATCGTCCGAGAAGCCTGGCATCATCGTTCTAACGTTCCAGCTTGCTATGCGAAGTGCTGGAGACTTCGTTTGGTTTTTGCGTGTGTTGCTTGGTGCGTAAGTTTTACAGTCAGCTTGTCAGGTGCTAGCACCATAAGCCCCTTGCACCCAAAGAAGCAGGCAGACTGTGGCGGATCAACACCTAATTGGCTGGGGGCTGCCCAGCTTGAGGCGGGCGGTAGCTGATCAGTGGAGCTGCGATGGCTCCTCCCACCGACGGAGACAACCCGTGGCGTCTATCTCTACGCCAATTGAGATTGGACTTATAACCCGTAAACTGTTGTCTCCCGTGTTGTGTTGGAGTGACCTCTCCATTTGCGCAATATGCTTGGGCTGTTCTATGGAAGTCCTGGGTTGCCCATGCGCCAAGACCCCCCTCTTGACCTTGTTGGTGTGGTCCAGAGGAAAGCAAAGCAGTACGTATGGCACCAGTTTGGTTGCAGGAGTTGCCGGAAAGATGGTCAGGTTGACGCTTCATCCCGCCTTCGGGGCTCCACTCCGATATTTCTGTCAGGGTTTGTTCCCTTAGCCTTGCACTATCCGTGGCACTCACAAGGCAGTGAGACTATTTGACCCATAGCTGGAGCTATTTGGCCCATAACTGGGAGTCTGTTCATGGGCATCAGGGCGTGTCCACACACCGGTGGGCCTGGCATGCCGCATGTCTGGGAGCAGACTACCTCCGAGACCCTTGCAGTTCAGCCTGAGGCCGTAAGGTGCTCAGTATCCGTGCGTCGCCACTGGGAGGCACTACAAAGGGCTTGTCTACAGAGAGGCTATGTACCGGCAGGGAAGACTTACGCACTCTGCTTCCTTTTCGCCTAGAACTAGGCTATCCAGCGGTGGAGGCTGAAAGCGGAGGGTGACAAGCACACGACACACAGCGGACCACACTTCGCATCAATAAACCAATTTACACAC
>JABXNX010001217.1:0-13364 GCA_014843695.1 Archivesica marissinica | reverse complement strand
ACTATCTACTAAATTGTGCTTATGTATAGGTATATATAGGTTACAGTAATCCATCAAAGTAATGTCTGCAAACTGTCTCTTGACATAATAAAACCAGTTTTTATAACTTGTAGATTTAGCATTCGCCCATAGTGCAACTCGCTTATTTAATCTGGAATTGTCGGTATTAGCTAAGCGTGCCCAAAACCCAGATATGTGCTTCCATTGTCGCACAACTGGCGGCTGCCAACCCATTTCCCCGGAGACAGCTGCATTGGGAGAATATTTCCCAACACCAAGAAAGAAACGCATGGCACGATTGTGGATTGCATTAATGCATGAAAACGCTTTATATCCCCAAACCGGGGCGCCATAAGCAATCACAGGCCAGACAACAGAGTCATACAATTTGGAGAAAACATTATATGGTACACCCCCAACTAACTTACATTTAGCAATGAGCAGTCCCAATGCACGACTTGCACTTTGAGCAACACATTTTGCAGTAATATTGAAGTCAAGGTATTCACTCAAAACAATTCCTAAATAAGTATATATACCTATAGTTTCCAGAACATTAACACCACATTTAAAAATAACATCAGATCTTGGCATAGAAGCAGGACGAAAATGGACAACTCTACTTTTATCCCTGTTTATAAACATATCGTTTATATTGCACCAGTCATGTAAAGCATTCAATAATCTCTGCAAATCAAGTTGGTTTTCTGCTAGTAGGACAATGTCATCCGCGTACAATAGAATACCTATACAGTCATTATCGACATTAACACCGATATTTAATGATTTCAAAAATATCGTTAAATCATTAATGTACAAATTAAATAAAAGCGGCGATAGAATGCACCCCTGTCTTAAACCACAATTAACATCAAACCAATCAGTCTTAAAAGAGTTTACCCTAATATATGACGACACAGATGAGTAGATAGACTTAACAGCTCGCCACATATTACCGGCAACTCCAATTTCATTGAGTCTTTTCCACAATTTATCTCTGTTAATAAAATCGTACGCCTTACTAAAATCAATACAGGCACAGAATGTGGCTTTTTTAACTTGTTTTCTTGTATCAATAATAGAGGTCAAAGTGGATAAGTGATCTATGGTACTACGCCTCTTTCTGAAACCGTTTTGCTCATCTGCGATCTTATCGTTATGTTCAGCCCAACAACTTAGCCTGGCGTTTAAAATATTACAATAAATCTTGTACATGGCTGAGGCCAGTGCTATGCCCCTATAAGACAGGGGATCTCTTGAATCCGTCATTGAGGGTTTTGGTATCGGGTTTATAATACATTTGCCCCAGATAGACGGGACAGTCCCATTGGAGAAGCATACATTAAACAGAGTATGCAAAAATAGCACGGACGTATCGTTCTGTAAAACTTCACTAGGGATACCGTCTATGCCACAGGCTTTTCCCTTCTTGGCACCATCAAGTGCCTTCTTTACTTCAAAAATAGTAATGTTTGCATTGAAAGACAGATCTGCATAATCAGTTACATCATTCAATACATTAGAGTTCTGTGATGAATATACATAATTATCATTTTTATATAACGAGCTAAAATCATGTTTCCATTTGTTTAATACCTGTGACAAATCTGTAGAGAGAGAACCATCATTTAATGTAACTTCTAGAGGTATACATTTTTTCTTAATCTGACCAACGCCGATTTTACCTACAGATTTCCAAAAGTTTGACTGGTCTACATTACATTCATTCAGCAATTCATTTTGTAAAGAATACCAATATAAACGTTTTGCCTTCTGTACTTCACGGTCAAATTGTTTACGGACCTGAATATACTCGGACTTGAGATATACATTTCGGTTTTTATTACATGCAACACAATTCAACCAATTTCGTTCTGCTGTACAAACATTATTCCAACTATCGGTTAGATCGCTACTCCACCACGGCTTTCTCGGTCTGCATTTTCTATTGCACCAACCAGAGGTAATTGTTTTATAAGGCACTGACTTGTACATATTATATTTTAAAATACTACACCAGTCCTCATAAATATAATCAATATCAGTTTGCGTTTGATGGCAATGCTCAAGTTTATCAATAGTTACGTTAACACTATTAAGGACATATTGGTATAATAGAAAAGTTTCAGGAACATTAGATACATCAAACTTGTCATAACTATTATTGTATTGACTAGTAAACTGGGGAACTGCACTAATGGTGATACTCCATTTAATCATAGAATGATCTGGGATACTGGTAGGTACCAACACTTTAAGGTCACCTGATTTATTAATCAAATCTGATGTACGTACAACGGTAAAATCTGAAAACAATGAAAGGTCATCGTGACTTACTATACAATAATCCACTACTGATAAACCTTTAACCGACACTGACGTGTAATCATTATTAGCGTAATTACGACCATTTAGCATACACATATTAGCATTAATCATAAAATCAACAAATAATTCACCATATGAATTAGTTTTAAAATCAACAACATTGCGAATAGGTATATTATCAACGCCATTAATAAAATCATCTAAATCTCCACAACGACTGTTAAAGTCTCCACATATAAATACGGTTCCTTCATTCTGATTTCTGTAAATACCAGTCAAAAGATTATCATAGAACGAATTAACATCAATGCGTCTAGATGAGTTTTCCGGTGGCAAATAACAAACACATGGCATGATAACACAATTATCATATTTACGGTACATTTTTAACCACATAATTCCTTCAAACGAACAATCTAGTACAGAAATATTGAATTCATTGCAAATAACATTTTTTATCAAAAAGCCTACGCCTCCGGAACCTGTCCGGGCATTTTTATGAATATTATCACGATTAAAACCAAACCATTGATAACCATCGACGTGTAAAACATTATCATTTAAAAGATGAGTCTCAGCTACACCTATAATATCACAATCACTATTTAAAACACAAGAAGATCTTAAAACATGACTGTCAGAATCAATGTTACAGTTCCAACCGCGGACGTTCCAAAACCCGACTTTCACTCATTTTCTGCTTTGGTTCAGTTGTCTGTAGCCACCACGCCGTCCGTTGTTGCCATTTCGTCCGCGACCTACGCGGTTCCAACTGTCACGGCTCTGAGAATGACCTTTATTTTATTCAAAAATTTACATTTGCACATCATACACTACTAGAATACACCACTCACTGCTGGATTACACTACCCACTACTGGAATACACTACTCGTACATTCCCCACTGCTCACTGCCAGAAAAACAGAAAAAGATATAAAACATATTTTTATTATTTTTATTATTTTATTCAAAAATTTACATTTGCACATCATACACTACTACAATACGCCACTCACTGCTGGAATACACTACTCGTACATTCCCCACTGCTCACTGCTAGAAACGCAGCAAGTACGGAAAAAGATAAAAAACATTTTTTATTATTTTTATTATTTTATTCAAAAATTTACATTTGCACATCATACCCTACTAGAATACACCACTCACTGCTGGATTACACTACCCACTGCTGGAATACACTACTCGTACATTCCCCACTGCTCACTGCCAGAAAAGCAAGTACGGAAAATGATAGCATTTTTTAAATTATTTTTATTTTTTTTCTTCTAAAATTTGCATTTGCACATCATACACTACTAGAATACACCACTCACTGCTGGATTACACTACCCACTGCTGGATTACACTACTCACTGCTCACTGCTAGCAGTACAGCAGTACACTGCTCACTGTCAGCAGTACAGCAGTACACTGCTCACTGCCAGCAGTACAGCAGTACACTGGCAGTACACTGCTCACTGCTAACTTCACCCACATTGTTAGAACGTGTTACCCAATTTGCTTTTGTATATGTTATTTGCAATAGTGTGCAACTTTTATGTATATATAGGCAATCAAATATGGTTAACCTATTTGCAACAGCACATAGCAACACGGACATATATCAATATTACTAATAAGTAGAAACAGATTCATGCAAAGTGACCGGAAGATGAGCGCACAACGATACCTTTTAGCATAATTAGTTTTTCAATTATGGCTTAAAGTAAATCGCTAAATATTTCTAGTCGCTTGCCACAATACATAACAATAACGGTGAGTACTAATGCTGTCCAATGACAAATCACCAGACATGTAATCAATCCTCGGTATTCATAACTAAATTGCATACGATCGTGACTAGTTCACCACTAAGCTGTTCCATTCGTCATTACTGTTATCGATACACATAGAACAGAACACACATACTTTCACCTCTTTTGTTTAATTTATACATAAATGACTTGTCTCTATATCTTAAGACATTTGGTATTGGTATCACAATTGGGGATGAGAATGTTTGTATAATGCTCTATGCTGATGATATTGTGTTAATAGCGGAGTCTGTTGATGATTTACAAGTGCTACTGAATGCTTTAAATGATTGGTGTGTTCTAAATGATATGACTGCAAATGCGTCTAAAAGTAATGTTGTGCACTTTCGTCCCAAGTCAGAATTAAGCACACAGTTTAGGTTCACGTGTGGAATAAATCAGATTAATATTGTTGACAGATATACTTACTTAGGTGTTGTTTTGCATGAACATTTAGATAATAACATTACAGTTAAATCTGTTTCTCAGAGTGCCAGTCGCGCATTGGGCTTACTTATTGCAAAATGTAAATTAATGGGTGGTGTGCCCTATGATGTTTTTACAAAGTTATACGATTCGGTAGTTTGGCCTGTAATCAGTTATAGTGCTCCTTTGTGGGGGTTTCGATCATATTCGTGTCTCGAAGCCGTCCATAATAGGGCATTACGGTATTTTCTGGGTGTCGGCAAATATTCACCAAACAATGGTATTTCAGGAGATATGGGTTGGAAACCCCCAATAGTCCGACAATGGAAAGATATCTCGCTTTATTGGTCGAGACTTTCAGGTATGGATACCGCAAGGATCAATAAGCGAGTGGAACTCTGGGCATATAGTAAAGCTAGTCGTTCATGTAGAAATTGGCATTTTAAGGTTAAGAGCTATTATGAGGCTAATGATTTTCCTACGTACACTAGCTTTGCTAATCCCATATCTCGTTCTTTCACACATAATATAGAGGTCAAAGCATATGATAAGTATATAAACTCTTGGTCAACCAAGATAAACAATGTCATAGGTCCTTCTGGACGCGGGCGGAATAAATTGAGAGTATATAATTTGTTTAAAACTGACTATATTGCAGAGCAATATTGCAAAATTGTATTACCACCCAGACATCGTTCTGCTTTTTGCAAATTTCGACTGGGGATTGCCCCCATTAGGATAGAGACTGGTCGGTATGAAGGTTTGCCAGAGGAATCTAGGATTTGTCCGTTTTGTGATACTGCTACTATTGAAAATGAGATGCATGTAATATTGAAGTGTCCAGTTTACAATGATTTAAGACAAGAATTATTATCAAAGTCATATGCGTGTAATATCAATTTTTACTCAATGTCTGATTATGATAAATATTGTTTCCTGTTTTCAAACCAAGAGATGATTCGTAATTGTGCCAAAACCTGTTTTATTATTCTACAGAGGCGTCAGTTTTTATTATGTAAATAATTTTTTAATTTGTGAATAATGTCATTATTACTTGTATCTCTAACTGCATTTTTTAGTTCGTCTGTAATATCACTGCTAATCATATTCGCTATGATCTGATCAAAGCGAAGTTAGATTTCATATGACCAATTCTTAATCAGTGTGCAATAGTACCTATTTTGTATTTCAGTGTTTTATAATTGTCTTAGAGCAGTTTTTAATATCCGATTAGCAGGGATATTGCAGCTTTATCCCTAACATACTGTGATAAATATGAGTATGTATAATTTTGTTCATCTCCTATAACTCCATGTTGGAGTGGCATTGTACTTTTATTATGTAAACTATACATGTAATATTATTGTAAATATTGTACGTACAATGATGAGATGTAAATAAAGATTACTACTTACTTACTTTGAATTATAAAAACAATTCGAGATTGCTGGTATTATCGGGGAAATCCCAAATATAGTGTGACAGGTAGATGAATGTTTTAATGTTTATATACTTCATCTACCAATTGCAAACATAAATTACACCTGACTTACCCAGTTATACAGTTTATGTAACAAAGAAGGCGACTTTTAGCAGGGTCTACGTAACAATTAGTAGTGTGTGTGTGTGTGTGTGTTTCACGTTTATTTATCGTCGCTACCGTTTGCCCATATGAGCGACGCCTCCCGAAGAGATTAGTTATTTTAGATGTTGGAGGATAGTGCATGATACAGACAGAGACCCATTCCAGAATCTCCTCTGGTTCTTTTACGTGCACGGTGTAAAGCACCGACACGAGACCTCGGTTTAGCGTCCCTTCTGAAAGACTGTTAATTGTATTAGGGTCAGACGGGGGATCGAACCTGCGATCCCTGGATTACCAGTCCAGCGTGTTACCACTGGACTACAGATCCGTCTGTGGCACAATTAGTAGAGTTTGTGTTTTAATACTTTTATTTTAGCTCGATTGCGTAACAAGTTCCTACAACATATATTAATCACTCTCGAGACCTCATTCCTGATGACGTTTGTACTTGCAGTGCATTATTATTAATATTGGACAGCTGTCAAAAGGCCAGAGTATTATATTAAATCCTACACGTAAATGTACGAAATTAACAATTTTAATCAGTAGGATCTTGTTATATATATAAGCGTGTGTTTTAAGTAGTGATGGCAACGAATAGCAATTTTGCTATTCGAATATTCGATTGGGAAAGTATTCGAATATTCGAATATTCGATCATGATTCTGTCAAAAGATTCAAAACCTACTTTCTGTTTCAGTGTGACTTCTTCCGGGTATGGCCGTGTAAATATGGCGACGACTCAATCAGTTATTGTTATCATCCTCTGTACACATTGTATTTAACACCAGTCACCTCGCTATGCATAATTATAATTTTACATTCGACGTAACTGGTGTATGAATAGGACTGCATATATGCATAGTAAACATACATTTTTGATACATACATGCATGTATTACTTCCGGAGTGAATAAAGTATGTAAATAAAATATGGCCTGTGTTTCTTACACATATTTCCCATTGGAATTTACTGTGCCGAGGGATTGGGAAAGTCATAGATTAATTAAACAGTGTATCACTAGAATCCAGTCGGACATGCTATTTGTTGATGATATCTGACATGAGGCATCCGTATACATTATAGTTTGTGGCCATTATACAGAATTGTTATGAATGAAAAACACACCTGACATTTTAAAACTTTTAATTTGTGAATAACATTTCCTGTATTTAATTCATGCACTATTTATTCAGAAAATTATGTTTCAACTATGTATGTTCATGTACAACCTTATTCAAATTCGTATATCTCAAAAAAACTTTCAAACAGTTCTTCAAGCTAAACTGCAGATAAAGAAGCCCAAACACAATGTCATACATAGAAATGTACAAATAAATAAGTCCATGATTGTCTACTTTCACCGGGTCGGAAAATCACCATGAGCTCACTGTTTACAAGTCAACACATCTCTCCTCGATTTCACATAGGTGTTGAACTGTGTTCTTGTTCAGAAAAATGATGTTGTCAACAAGAGAACTCGATAATCTATTCCTTAGCTTGTTGATTAGGAGACCAGCGGCCGAGACGATGCGTTCAGACGGGACTGACGTTGCTGGCACTGACAGTACTCTCCTGGCAACGTGAGCAATAGTCGGAAATTTCAGTTCATTTTTCCGCCACCACTCAAGGGGTTTCACATTTTCCATTTTCTCAAGCAGATAACTCATTAACTCATTCGATTGTTCCTTTTCGGGTGTCTCAAACACTAGAAAGTTCAACTTCCTACTCTTACTAGGCGTAGCTTCACAGTCACCACTAGTGTCACGTGAAGGCAGTTTCAGTGGTACATCATCAACGTAGCCTTCCAGTGTTTCCTCAGCGATCTGACGTTGTTGTTTGGTGAGAAACGGGGGACGTTTGTAGCGCGGATCTAGTAGAGACGCTAGCATATGTGTTGACTTGGCGGCATCAAGCGACGAACGCTGAAATCGTCGCACAAGTTCACCACTGATGGTATCCTTCACGTTCACTATCAGACCACTATCGGCACTATCAATCTTCAAACAGTCATTCAGAAGCCCATGCATTATTGGAAATATTTCCGAACACGACACATCCATTTCTGAACACATGTATGTGGTAACGTCTGTCAGCACATGCAGAACGTCGGATAAATCACTGACGATCTCCCATTCATGATCCTTTAACAACAACCCATTGTCGGATTTCTTTGTGACTCTAGTATCCAACATTATGTCCGTGATTACACGACGTTGTTCCACTAGTCGTTCTAACATGAGCTGTGTTGAATTCCAGCGAGTTGGAACATCCTGAATCAATGAATGTTCAGGCTCTTCAAGAAGTTTTTGGCGTTTCCTCATCTCAGCTGTCAGGGTTGTAAATTAATTATATTACCCCTTGATAACATTAAATCAAACACGACGTACCTACCGTATATACACCAATTTACTGTAATTATCCGATTACCTGGGAGAGTATCAATTAAGTGAATAAACACCTGCGATCGAGGGGACCACAACATGCATGATTTAGTCACACATCCTGGGGCGATTTCTTTTGTATTCTGACTTAGAATTTCCAAGGTTTTATGATGGATTCAAATGAAAACAACACCGATGCATCTGATTTTATGACAGTTTATTTCAATTTCTTTTTTTTTTACGAATATTCGAATACCGTAATAGTATTCGGATATTCGGACGTCCGAACGAATATTCGAATATTCGTTGCCATCCCTAGTTTAAGTAAGATATAAGTCTCAAACGGATCCAATATGCAAAATATGTACTGTCTTCGGCTCTACGCACCTCACAGCCCACTATTTTACATACTGATTGTTTCGGCGTATATCCTATACTGCCATCGTTGAAAATGCATATCAGTATTTTTAAGGTACCAGTATTCCTCTATGGTACACATCAGTTTCAGAATATAAGATTGAGTAGGTACCATATTGGTACCGGGTGGTCATGCAAATACGTCTAAATGGTATGTCTGCGGTACGCGTTCCACTATTATGACCGTCATAATAGTGGAACGTGTATTGCTGACATACCATTAGACATTGAGCTAACATTTCAGTAATTATAATCGCTCTCAATTTTCACAGACCCATATAGTAATAACGTAACTAATTCGTCAGTTTATGTCATATTTCCCTTGTTATAATATTCTACTCTTACTAGATTGCAGTATGGATGTTATTCTCTTCCTTTATTTACTCTTTTTCAATCCTGTACAGTTACAGTATCTATCTAACACTCTCCTGTTGATGAATCGGAACATTATTATTCGGACCAGTTTATATGGCAGAGGCATTTCAGTGTGCGTATGCATGACTGTGGTCAAATTGTTTTTGTTGTCCTTGTCAGCAGTAACATAATGAGTAACACTTCCTTCCCCACGGTCGTGCTAACCTATACAAGCCCATGGAAATTCTCATTATTTCTACACGCCACATTAATATTTGTCATCGCTTCCAACTCGTTATATGCGTATTCTCTGACCAATCCGATAAGGTCACAATTAAAACACAACATTGTATACCCTCATAAACACATGCTTCAAGGGCTCAAATTCAAGCAAAATCTTTGCTTCGTTAGATATGTATTTTGGGTGTTTACAAGTTCATTGTCTATAACATGGCTCTGCCTCTTAATAGTTCATGCTGGTGATGTTCATTCGAACCCGGGCCCATCGTCAACGAGTTCTACCAGTTCATCATCTATCAGTTCCACCATGTCTAACACACTATCAGAACTAATAACTAGCACCAGATGCCTTTCATTCTTACACTATAACGTACAAAGCCTCATGAACAAGATTGATGTTCTTGGAACTGAGTACGGTATTTTCGATGTCATTGCATTCACTGAAACATGGTTAAATCCGAACATCTCTTATGACGACATCAAACGTCCAGGCTTTCATATTCCAGAGAGAAAGGACATATCTGAAAATGGCTACGGTGGTGTTATTGTGTACTTGAAGGAATCTTTACATTACAAAAGAAGGTTTGACCTCGAACCCATAAACTTGGAATGCATCTGGATCGAATTAATGCCTTCCTATTCCAAGCATATCCTGTTTGCTGTTTTCTACCGTCCCCCAAAGGCAGCTGCCAATCTCACAAATCGAATCGAAAACTCATTAAGTTTGGCTATTGATTCAGGTATTTCGGATATAATCGTCACTGGTGACTTTAACTTTAATGAAACAAGCCTGTACATGAGTCGCAAGCTCCACTCTATCTGTCAACAATTTAGCTTAGAACAACTAATTTATGAACCAACCCACTTCACAGAGACCTCCTCTTCTATTCCTGGTAACTTGTAGCCACAAAGTAATAACTTCTGGTGTAGGGGAACCTATTTTAGACCAGAACCAACTCTTTCATTGCCCTATCTTTGCTCTATTTACGTTCTCCAAACCGCACGTCAAGTCTTTTAAACGGATAGTATGGCTATATGAACGAGGAGATTACACCTCACTTAGACGCAAGATCAGTGAAACTAACTGGGACCTGTTCAAGAACGATGACATTAACACGTACACTTCCTCCTTTACAAATAAACTCCTAGCTTTCCAAGGAATGCATTCCAACAAGAAATATTACCGTAAAACCAAAAGATGCTCAATGGATCTCAACGCAAATAAAGAAACAAATTCTAAAACGCAAGAAATACTACCAAAAATCTAAACGCACTCAGAACCATATTCACTGGAACAAGTTCAGAACAATCCGAAATGAAATAGTCTCACTTATCCGCTCTGCTAAACTAAACCGCTAAACTAAACCATTATCTTAAATTGGCTGATTCTCTCAATTCTGCGACTACCACGCCAAAAGACTGGTGGAAACTCATCAAAGCATTCATTTCGCCTTCTAATAAACAAGTCATCCCTCCACTTATAGACCCGGCCACACATGCACTTGTCCTTGATTCTAAGTCGAAGTCTGATCTCTTGAATGACTTCTTTTGTAGCCAGTCTTCGCTAATCAACCACAATAACGACCTTCCTGCCAATAATTATCAAAAACATATTAATAAATTAGACTCCATTTCTGTTACCCTACAAGACGTTGACGATGCTTTGAGATCTCTTAAAATCAACAAAGCCTCAGGACCAGCTGGAGTTAGTAACCGAATCCTGCGTGAAACTGCACCAGTGATTAAATTTCCACTTTGTTCTCTGTTCAACCATTCACTACAGCTCAGTAAGGTACCTCATTCTTGGAAAGATGCTAATGTCTGTGCTATCTTTAAGACAGGTGACCCATCCTTACCTAACAACTACCGCCCGATTTCTTTGCTCTGTTGTATAGAGAGTTATTGAGCGTTTATATTTAAGTTCTTTTTAACTTTCTTAGTGATAATAATTTCCTGTCTTCCCTACAATCTGGGTTCAGACCAGGAGACTCATCATCGAATCAGCTCATCTACCTGTACAATACATTCTGTAAGGCTCTCGATGATGGACTTGAAGTAAGAACTGTATTCTTTGATATTAGTAAGGCCTTTGATAAAGTGTGGCATAAAGGTCTCCTCTTCAAGTTAAAAAATGCTGGACTGGATGGCTGTTTATTTATCTGGTTTTCTGACTATCTCTCTAACAGATGACAATCTGTTATTCTACCTGGTACTCAATCTAATTGGTCAGCAGTAAATGCAGGAGTTCCCCAGGGATCTATTCTTTGTCCACTCTTATTCCTAGTGTTTATCAACGACATTGTCGACGACATGGGTTCTCAAGTACATCTCTTTGCTGACGACACCAGTTTACATATCATTGTTGATCATCCTATTTCTGCTGCAGAAACTCTACAATCCGACATTGAAAGTTTTGGGTGTGGTTGTTGTTTTTTTGCTATGACAATTTCACGTAAAACTCATAAACACTTTCATCCACCTCTACTTATGCACGATCAACCTATTACACTAGTCAATTGTCACAATAATATTGGTGTCCACTTTTCCGATGATTGCTATTGGCATTCTCATATAAACTCAATCAAAGAGCGGGCCTGGTAAAGAATACACATCATGCGAAAACTCGAGTTCCAACTAGATAGAAGATCTCTAGAAGTTTGTGTATCCTTCATTAGACCTCTTATTGAATACGCGGACGTTGTTTATATCAACTGCACACACTATGAGAAATCGGAACTCGACAAAATTCAGCATGAAGCTTCCCGTATTGTTTCTGGAGCTACCAAACTTGTATCACTTAACGAACTCCATAGAGAAGTTCCATGGGAATCCCTTGAACGTCGAAGACACAACCATAAACTAATTATGCTCTGCAAGATGAAGAACGGCCTAATTCCTGATTATCTTTCTTCTCTAGTCCCACCTACTGTAGGAGAAACTTCTAGGTATAATTTGGTGTGTGTTTTTGGTTTTTGTTTTTGTGGTTGGGATGGTACAAACTATCAAATGTACTACAAAATTCACCATCCCTTTCCTCATTCAAATCGCAACTAAAGAGTGACGTCATAAAATGCCCAAAATATTTTTACTTAGGTGACCGCAAATGGCAAGTATATCATGCTTGACTAATTGTAGCTCATTAAACCAGCATTTGTTCACAAAAACATTTCTCCATCACCCCTCTGTCAATGTGGTCTTCCTGAGAGTAATCATCATTTCTTCTTTGAATGTTTTTGACATCAGAGTTTGTCTCTTAGCAACTACTTCTAAATATTGTACCATAACACTATACACTCTATTACACGGAGACCGGAACCTTAGCGATGATCTCAACGCACACATATTTGAAGCAGTCCAAAACTACATCCGGGAAAGCAGACGATTTTCATGAGCATCTGTTCACTAAATGTAGCAAGCTTGCTTCTCCCATTGAACTATCTGAATGAATACATGATGTTCCTCCATCTTCTATCCTTTTGCCTATCTTCTGAGTCAATCTTAATTTTAACTTACTAATTTAATTACTATGTGTATTTCTATCACCTTAATAATCTCGTTATATTATTGAGATTATAGTTTACAGTTCATGGTTAATATAATTTTTTACTTATCTTTTTCAAATTGTAATTAATAGTTCAGATACGATTAAAACGCTGTCATACTGTAATTACAATATGCATCTAATTATAGGAGAAGACCTCTATAAGCTATAGCTTTCGGTTCTAATTCTTTTTCATACATGTATGTAAATATTTGTGTAAATTGTACATTTGTATATGTTGTATCATTGTTTGAAATAAACCATGTTTAAACT
>JABXNX010001216.1:0-13365 GCA_014843695.1 Archivesica marissinica | reverse complement strand
GCTTACATTATACAAGATTACATTATCAACACATTTGAAGCCCTGGACAGGTAGGGAGGAGGGTGCAGCTCTAGCTGATAGTAGTCCGGTGTATGAGTCCCAAGACCCTACCCTATTAGATTACCAAGCCCCTACGGACATTGAGAAAGAATTCGATCCTTGCAGTCCTCTTGAATCTGTACCTAAGAAAACCTGGCCGGATATCAGTCATTTAAACCCAGACCACAGGGACGATATTAGTCAGTTATTTGACCGTTACCCCCGTTTATTCTCTGGACAACTGGGACGTTTCCACGATGTTACCCATGATATTGATGTGCAAGGTGCTTCACCCGTAGTCCAGCCTTACTACCGCATGTCTCCAGAAAAGAAACAAATATTAAAAACTGAGCTAGATCAAATGTTGGAGTTAGGAATTATCCGCCCTAGCAGAAGCCAGTGGGCCTCTCCCATAATATTGGTACGCAAATCAGACTCAGAATGGCGACCATGTATTGATTATCGGAAAATTAATGACCTGACTCGAGGAGAAGCCTTCCCCATCCCGAGATTAGACGATCTCATTGATCAGGTCGCAGGTTCGAGTCTGATATCAATTTTAGATCTTAATAAAGGTTACTGGCAGATTCCGCTAACCCCTCGAGCTAGTGAAATTGCAGCGTTCATAACCCCCTGGGGCTTGTTTGAACCATTAACTCTCCCATTTGGTTTAAAAAACGGTGGAGTTACCTTCCAGAGGGCCATAAACGAGATAATCGCTCAATCCCCGACAGAACCCATCCGTGATAGATTTGCCGACGCATATCTGGATGATATTGCTGTTCGATCCAATTTATGGTCACAGCACATAAATCACTTGGATTGGACATTTCATAGACTAGAGGATAGTGGTGTTACTTTGAATCCGAAGAAGTGTAAAATTGGGTCTGGAACAGTCAAGTACTTGGGACATGAATTAGGGTCGGGAAAAATCAAACCAATTTCCAGCAAGGTTGAGTGTATTAGTAATATCTCTCCCCCACAGACCAAGAAACAATTACGAGGATATCTGGGATCAGTAGGATTTTACAGGAAATTCATTCCCCAGTTCGCTGAGATCGCCGCTCCCCTGACTGACTTATTAAAGGGCAAGCGATCAGGGAACATCATAACTCAGTGGAGCGATAAACATCAACTTGCTTTCGAATCCTTAAAGAAAGCTTTAACCAATAAACCCATACTGAAGGCCCCTGACTTTAACCAAGAGTTCGAACTCTATACTGATGCTTCCGATTTGGGAATTTCGGCTGTACTGACTCAGACCGTTGACCAAGTACCACACCCAGTAGCATTTTATTCCCGAAAACTTATTCCACGAGAGAAAAACTACTCTACAATAGAGAAGGAATTATTAGCTATAGTGGCCGGTATCGAACATTTTCGCATATATGTAAGCACAAGCAAAACAATAATTAATTCAGATCATAATCCCCTTGTATGGTTAAGTAGGTCGAAAACGTCCAATCAACGCCTCTTAAGATGGGCACTGTGTCTCTCAGAATTTAATCTGACCATTAAACATATCAAAGGGACTCAAAATGTTCTAGCAGACTTTCTCAGTAGAGTTCAATGACTGTGATGTTTGACTTAGTAAATGTACTTGGTATTATTTCAGTTGTTCAGTAAATAGTTATTGCCTCTATGATTAGAATGTTGGTACCTAGCGAAAGAAATGCTATTTTAGGACATATGATGTATTGATATTATGATTGTTTTCTACTGTATATTCAAAGGAATGAAGATTTGTAAATCGGCCGATAGCGGGCGATGTCAAACTTCTCCCCGGGTAGGGAGGATTGTGCAAAACCCCAATTTGCACGAAATATTTATTATTGTTATATATAAATAGTAATGTATTATATAAATACATTAAACTGTTTCTATATATGGCCAAATGTTTACCATGTAATATTTATATATTTGTTTTATGCATAATCGTCTGCTATTATTTTCGCGCCTAAAATTATCAATCTCGCTTCGCGCGGGAAATGTCTTAAGATGTTAGGCCTAATCTCAGTTTATCAAGGCCGTGTTTGCAGGTGTCCAGTTATGTAATACAAAGGCACCGAACTGGTTTGATGGTGTAATATTAGATAACAAGGCCGTGGTTGCAGATGTCCAGTTATGTAATACAAAGGCACCGAACTGGTTTGATGGTGTAATATTAGATAACATAACAGATGTTTAGGAATAACAGATGTTTTAGGAATTGTTATATCATATATACACTGATTCAATTATGTATATAAGAAATGGATTTTATTAACATAGATCAGACACACTAGAGCCTAACTCCAGGAGCGAGAAAGGTCGTGATCTCAATCTAGTATATAGAACATATAAACTGTATTTATGATACTTAGATATTATGGACATTATAAGAAATATAACTTATAAAGATTTGTCGAATAATTAAATTGTTCAGCCATAGAAGAAACAGAGTTTCGGCGAACCACCAGAAGGTGATTAAAAGTTAATCTAATCAGAAACAGTGATTAGATTATAGTGATATTGAGTAATGACGGATTAGAAAGATTGGATGTTAAATATACTGTGTAAGCGCATAGTCGGCTCACACAAATGGATTGTTAAATAAGCTTTTAATGATACGATGTATATATATATAGATCACTGATTATATATATATGGATATTTCTGATGCCAATTTAAACAAGATATTATATAGAAGAAATGTAATACTGTGTTGAGTTATCATTAATACATATAATAACGAAGAAACCCCCTAGACAACTCCAGCGAGTCTACAATAGGATAGACCCTGGTAAGAGCCGTAGCAACCGAGACATATTATTACGAGAAGAAAAAGGAGAGTTTGCGACACTATATGGAATTTTACAACAAATAGTAATGTTTCTACTTATCTATTGTGTAAGAATGGAATTCTTCGAAAGTGAAGCATTATATATATCTGGTGTGTTTTAAATAGCCAAAAGTATTGTCTCCTTTATGTCGAAAAACTATTGTGAGAGAAAGAAACATTGCTCATTTACTTTGAGGAATTTCTCTTTTCTCCCCAATGTTTTTCTTATGATTTCATCTTTTACGTTAGTAATGAGTCGACATATTTACACACCAGATAGTCTATATTGTATTATAATGTGCATAAGCAAGTAGCTTATGTTAAGAAAGAAAATGCACATGTATTACATGTATTATTACACTATACAGTCATCCATTATTTTAAAGTTACATGTATTATATGCATATATGTCATAACTGTTGTTAATTTTCATTTGACTGTATGTTCATACAGTTTGATCAAGGTCTATATTAGATATGTAAAAAACGGTTAAGAAACCATAGGTTTGATATCCATTCGTATTTTTCTCAAACCTTTTCATCAAATTAATGACTATTGTGCTTTAATTAGTAAATTGTTCTTTCGTCTCCTGTGCGGAGTGACGCGAATTTAGGCGATATTTTATAGTTTAGTTAAAACAATATTTTATTTCAATGAATTCTACATAGTATAATGATCACAATAAAAAAATACATGTAGGATTATAGTTTATGAACAATGAACGGAGTTGCTCCGTTTTTTCACTTATGTAACTAAAACTTACATAGCATGGCTTTCACGTGCTTTGCATACTTCACGAGGATCACGAGGTCCTGGTGAGTATGTATAGGACGTGAAAGCCAAACACCCTGGGAGAGAACTAAGAGAGACACAAGCACTTTAACGTTAGTAACTATGGAATTAAATTAAGAACAGTGGACATCATTAAAGGATAGAAATGGTAATATTTATTATTTCTCTTTATTAACTATGCGAACTCTCCGCATCCATGTGGCGTTGATTTAAAGTTAAAATCAAAAAGGCCTTCGCTACACATGTGTCCTCTTTAGCAGGTATACACAGTGGAACGTAGAAAGCTGTTTTCAATATCAGGTATACAAAGTGGAACATCGAAAGCTGTTTTCAATATCAGGTATACAAAGTGGAAAGTCGAAAGCTGTTTTCAATATCAGGTGTACACAGTGGAACGTCGAAAGCTGTTTTCAATATCAGGTATACAAAGTGGAACGTCGAAAGCTGTTTTGTTTATAATGCATTCACAATGGATCATCAAAACGTGATGTATTTATAGTTACAGACACAACAACACTGTGTGTACTACACATGGAATAAAACATAACACTAGGAGTATTCTCTGGAAACATGACAGCGTATTTCCAGATCTGGAATATACCATAATATTAACATCATTATTTTATACACATGACAGCGTATTTCCAGATCTGGACTATACCATAATATTAACATCATTATTTTATACATATGACAGCGTATTTCCAGATCTGGAATATACCATAATATTAACACCATTATTTTATACACATGACAGCGTATTTCCAGATCTGGAATATACCATACTATTAACATCATTAATTTATACATATGACAGCGTATTTCCAGATCTGGAATATACCATAATATTAACATCATTATTTTATACATATGACAGCGTATTTCCCGATCTGGAATATACCAAAATATTAACATCATTATTTTATACACATGACAGCGTATTGCCCGATCTGGAATATACCATACTATTAACATCATTATTTTATACACATGACAGCGTATTGCCAGATCTGGAATATACCAAAATATTAACATCATTATTTTATACACATGACAGCGTATTGCCAGATCTGGAATATACCATACTATTAACATCATTATTTTATACACATGACAGCGTATTGCCCGATCTGGAATATACCATACTATTAAGACTATTCTCCACATACAGCCGTTAAACAGTAGCAGCCAACAAGGTTTAATGTTTAATTAACTGCATTGCTCTGTATGCATGTACAACAGAAACTCCAATTTAGTCCAATATGTCAGCCGGTGCAAACCTGTAACATGCATGTGTGTTTGTGAGGACCAACGTTGCACCAACAGCTTAGATCAGATGGCGAATCTCCCGCTAGTATTGCTTGAGGAGGAACCCGGGTGGCAAGGATGGTAGCCGGGTAGATCCACCGACCTACCGCATGCCAGCTGGGAGAAGGTTGTCAAGTGTTTTAAAGTCGACGCCCTTAACCATTCGGCCACGGAGTGAATACTAATACAAAGAATTAAAATCAAAACTCATCCGATAATCAACAACGCAAATCTAATGAGGAACCTCACTGGCTTTACATTACCTCCCTTGGCAGACACGGTCCGATTTATCACTAAATGTATAGCGGTACTTTCAGACGGAATCCTTTGTTTTTACTGTTGTTCCCTAACCGGATGTTGCGTTATGATAGATGTGATTTTATCCAAATCATGTTACTAGCTAATTGAATAAACGTACAGATTTTTACCCATTCGAAATGTTGTAGGATATCTATGAAAGACTGAACGCCTTATTACATATTCAACACTTCTGTGGCCGTTCTCCGGTATGTATGAGCATGTGTCTCTTTAAATTGCTAGACTTACTAAATGCCTTATGACGTAGTTCACAATCGTGCGGCCGTTCTCACGTGTGCATGACCATATGACTCTTTAAACTGCTGGAATGATTGAAAGCCGTATTACATAGTTGACACTCATGTGGCCGTTCTCCGGTATGTATGCGCATGTGCCCCTTCAAAGTACCCGCTGCATTAAAAGCCTTATTACATATTTCACATGCATGTGCTCGTTCTCCAGTATGCTTGACCATGTGCATATTGAAACTGGCAGAATGGCTAAATGTTGTATTGCATAGTTCACATTCATGCGGTCGTTCTCCGGTATGTATGCGCATGTGTATCTTCAACTTACTTGCCTCGCTAAAATCCTTATTACACAGTCCACACTTGTGCGGTCGTTCTCCGGTATGTATGAGCATGTGCCTCTTTAAATGGCTAGACTTATTAAATGCCTTATTACACAGTCCACACTCGTGCGGTCGTTCTCCGGTATGTATGAGCAGATGACTCTTTAAATTGCTAGAATTACTAAATGCCTTATTACATAGTCCACACTCGTGCGGTTGTTCTCCGGTATGTATGCGCATGTGTATCTTTAAATGGCCAGACCTACTAAATGCCTTATTACATAGTTCACACTCATGTGGCCGTTCTCCGGTATGTATGCGCATGTGTATCTTTAAACTGCTGGAATGCCGTTCTCCGGAATGTGTTTTACGTTTATTTATCGTCGCTACCGGTTGCACATATGAGCGACGCCTCCTGACGATATTAGTCATTTTAGATTGATCTCCGGAATGAATGGTCATGTCCTGCTTTATATTTCTAGACATTGTGAGAATATTTAATTATATACTTATGTTGTTATATGTATTCTCTGCACTATGTGTATATGAGTTGACAATGTACGTCAGTCCTTACACAATATCGAGTTCACAATGTGAATAGAGCACATACGAGGGATTTCGTAGCTAAACTAGAGAAAGAGATGATATTTCCGCTCATATTTTTCTAAAATTGATGATCCGTATATGGAAAGAACACGATTCTGTTCATGGTACAAATAATTAAACACATGAACTCATGTAGATGTGTACGTGTAAACAGCAGGTTCCATCTCCTGAAAGCAAACAACGTATTAAATATTTACAATTCACAAATGCAAACTAGTATTTCAATTAGTAATTGTTGTCCATTCTTACCTCTTATTATATTGAGTGTTAGTTTGGTCATGGTGTCACTATCAGCATCAGCATCATCATCATCATCATCATCATCATCATCATCAGTATTATAGGGATGTCCAACAATTGGGATATTCACATGATAAATCAGACATGTTTACTTGATGTAATTATGCCATGTTCACTTGATGTAATTATGCCATGTTCACTTGAAGTAATTATGCCATGTTCACTTGATGTAATTATGCCATGTTCACTTGATGTAATTATGCCTTGTTCACATGATGTAATTATGCCATGTTCACTTGAAGTAATTATGCCATGTTCACTTGATGTAATTATGCCATGTTCACTTGAAGTAATTATGCCATGTTCACTTGATGTAATTATGCCATGTTCACTTGATGTAATTATGCCATGTTCACTTGATGTAATTATGCCATGTTCACTTGATGTAATTATGCCATGTTCACTTGGTATAATTATGCCATGTTCACTTGAAGTAATTATGCCATGTTCACTTGAAGTAATTATGCCATGTTCACTTGATGTAATTATGCCATGTTCACTTGATGTAATTATGCAAGGTAGAAGATTTTGAAGAGAATTGTGAACGTCACAAATTATTCTCAGCGTATAACACGATTTAAAACAAAATCAAAGAGTAGCTTAAAGCACAACCATAGAGTACATAGAGTAGTAGTAAACGCATCAACGTTCAATGACTATAATACAGTTAAACCTGTGTTAGTGGTCAACTACATTAAGCAGCCAATCTGCTTTAAGCAGCCGATTTCCAGATTCCTAATATAGTGATTCATTATACATTTGATCTCTATTAAGCTGCCACATGTGCTAAACAGCCACTTTCTGTGATTACCTTGGCTGGCTGCTTAAGACAGGTTTGACTGTATATATATTTACAAATCAGTACAAAAGATGTGTTAAATTATAAACAGAGTTCAATGATATGTAAAGCTAGCATTTGTTCCCTTCTTCTAAACATTAATTATTTAGCCTGTACGATTAGCACAATGGTCAACGCGGTCGTTACTCACCAATGAAACCCGGGTTTGAACCTCGGATGAGGAATATGTGAGATGGTACTATGGCTGTCAGATCGGACAGGTGGGTTTCTCCAAGTACTCCGGTTTCCTCCCACACGAATGACAACATTTACTCTTTCATCTATGCTAACGAGAGTTATTACTATTAGTTGTTAAAGCTTGTTTTGCAATCGGTGTAATATAAAAAAAGCTAAAAAAGTTCTACTTTCATGTAAATATTCACTTGAGCATTTCACGACGTCCAACCACACAGCTACACGAGGTATCTGGTCCCACTAGTGCATTGCAGCCGTTACATGCTCTGTTTATAATTGAATGCGCAGTTGTTTTTGTTATGCGCACGTTAGTCTATGCCAATTTATTTTAAATCGATTGCGAAACAAGTTATTTCAACTTATATTAATCACTCTCGAGACCTCATTCCTGATGGAATCCATCGCCACGAGGGAGAGAGAAGAGGCAACGTGGAATTTAAATGCCTTGCCTAAGGGCACAATCGTAACGGCTCCAGTGCATGTTACACCAACCATACACACACGCCACCTTACATTGCTATTAAAAGATAACGACCTTAGGCCTAGGGCACAAAACAATTAGTGTGTATTGTGCCTGTTATCCACTTATTTCTGAGAATTAATTTTCTAGACTCATTTCTAAAATACATACCACCATAATATTCCGGAAGAGAAATAAAATCCACCTACTATTGTGCAAATGGTGTGCGTACGAAAAGAGAGATAACTATGTACGTGATTTCTCACTAATGAAAATGGAATTCGTCTTGAATTATGACAAAAATATGTCACCATAAAAATCATATCAGAAATAAAATATACTTATGAATGTGCAAATGATGTCATTATGATAAGGGAGATAACAATGCAAATAAGTTAACGCAAATGAAATATGATTCATTTTTAGCAATATTCAAACGATCGGACGCTTAATCATCTAACAAGAAATGCATACTAAGACATGTGGCGTCAGATTTGGAATAGAAATATCCCGGATTCGATACTAGGTCAGGCCATGTATGTTGTGTCATTGAACAAGCCCAGATCACACACATTGCTTAGTAGTCTACAGTACTACTGGTTAACGGCTTAGGTTGTCTAAGACGGCCGTTACATCTGAGTTACCTCTGTCTACAATAATCATCATGGATATCTCATCCTGTTAGACGCAGTAAGGCTTTCGACAATCACGAGAAAGTACTACTAAAAATGCATGATTACGGAGTCAGAAGTCAAACAGTCATGTGGATTGAGTTTTCTAGATAATAGACTCCAGTCTGTTGTCCTTAATGGTATTAGTTCAGAAGTCATTCCTGTGTCTTCTGGAGTTCCACAGGGATCCGTACTTGCACCCCTTCTATTCATAGTCTATATAAACGACCTCCCACAAAACATTAGTTCCAAAGTCCGTATCTTTGCAGATGATACTGCAGTCTATCTATCATTGATATCTGCAAATGAGTCGGTCACACACAAAAACGATCTTAAGATATTAGAAGAGTGGTAGTTGGTGTGGGACATGGAATTTAACATCTCCAAATGTCAGGTTAACCACGTCACCAGAAGGAAGCATTAGGATTTCTGCGCAGCCATGCCAAATCCGAACCCCATATGTCCATGGCTTACCAGCCACTAGTGAGACACCAACTGGAATATGGCTCTGAGATTTGGTCGCCCCATACCCAAACATTGATAGATAAAAATTGAAAGTGTCCAGCGAAGAGCAGCCAGTTGGATAAAGGCTAACTTCTATCGTACCTCTAGTGCTACAGACATGTTACATTCCCTAAATATACGCAGACTAGATCAACGGCGTATTGACAGTAGGTTATCTCTTATGTATAAAATTCATAATGATCTGGTTGCTACCCACATAAAAAACATAACTAGTTACCCTCTCCAGTCCCGCACGCCACTGCCAACCCTGAAGCTATATGTTAATTACAGCAACTACAGACTATTAAAAGTTTTCTTATTTTTCAAGAACAATCTACCATTGGAACCATCTCCCTCCTGACATTGTCCATCTCCCTACCATACAGTAATTTAATACGACAGTTTGCTGTATTGATCATGCCATCCCTAGTTGTTCTACTCAGCTGCTATTAAACTCTCAACCCAACATATATTTCATTACTTTCTTATATTTATGTTTTTAAACTACTCATACTTTTAACTTCTTTGCGGTTTTTGATGCGCAACTTATCATGAAAACATGTCTATGTCCTCGCAAGGTTAACATTAATGGAACATACATACATAATGTACTATTATAATAGCGCTTAAAATGAACTGTCGATGATCGATTCCAAATTGAGGCAATGCGTTAGTTCATATTAAACTGGCTGGAATAACAATTGGGAACTGGACTATATTATAATGGTGGTACATGTACATGTAGCTCAAACATTAAAGGTATGTTCTTCTTCATCAATACGATGCATACATTATTGAACATGAAGATTAATTTTTAAAGATATATCATTACTGTTGAAAATATGAAATTGCATTGTGTGCGAGGAGTGTTCCGTCTAAAACTGGTGTACGCACATTAATTCCATTGCTGTTGTTATTTGTTGTGGAGAACTGGAGCTACTATAAACTTTATTTATTTTTTTACAACGATTGCGAAACAAGATTTAACAACTTACATTAATCACTATCGTTTGCGCGGTTGAAAGCATAAATGTGGTCATTCGTGTGGGAGGAAACAGAATTATCCGCAGAAAACCCACATGTCCGATCTGGCGACCTCCGTACCATCTCAAATACTTTCCGGTCCAAGGATCGAACCCTGGTTGCATTGGTGAGAAGTGAGCATGTTTACCACTGCGCTAATCGCTAAGGGAGTTACTAAGAGAGCCGAAATACAATACTAAATCAAAATAAGATTTCCTAACTTTCACAAAAAGTCCAAGTACATTAAAATATCACGTAAGCAAAGTCATTAATACAATGTACAAAACGCTTTCCATTTTAAAAAAGGTGACGTTACCTTCTTTAATACAAAGGATAGATTAATAATAGAAAATAGCAATGAAAGACTTTCGTTGGTCTAATTATTTTAATAGGTAGTAAACATGACATTAGCTAAAATTAAAGAAATTCAATAACAGAAACACAAAATCTACATATAAATTACTTCAAATGATTGAAAACAATAATGTTTGCACACTACATTCATAATGTCAGTAAATCAATATAAAGCACACACAATGAAGGTGACGACGATCTGAACTGCAGTAGGCTGGTGACTGCATGCCCATTTAACCCTAAGACATCTCAAGACATCCAACATGAGCAAATTCCTGTTTGCAGATTTCACATTCATACAGAAGATATCCTGTTAATCTAAAAGCCTCCATACAGACGTGACATCCATAAAGACGTGCTTCTGTATACATGTCCCCAAACAGATCCCGCTTAACTAAAAGTCTCATGCAGATTTGACATACATATGGACGTTCCCTTGTATGAATTAGCTGATGACTTCGAACAGATCCCGCTAAACTAAAACATTATATACAGATATGATCTATATAAGAACTTTCGTTAGTATGAATGCTGGTGCATTCGAAGAGAATCAGCTTAACCTTCATATTGGCGTCCCCGTGTATGAATTAGCTGATGTTTCCGAAGACGCCAATCTCACTAAAAAGTCATTTTGCAGAATTCGCACTCATATGGGTATTCTCCTGTATGAATGCACTGGTGACTTCGAAGAGGTCCAGCCTCACAAAATGCCATCTTGTAAATTTAACATTAATATTTACGTTCTCCTGTATGAATGCGCTGGTGACTTCGAAGAGGTCCAGCCTCACAAAAGGCCATCTTGCAAATTTAACATTAATATTTACGTTCTCCTATATGAATGCGCTGGTGACTTCGAAGAGGTCCAGCCTCACAAAAGGCCATCTTGTAAGTTTAACATTAATATTTACGTTCTCCTGTATGAATGCGCTGGTGACTTCGAAGTGGTCCAGCCTAACAAAAGGCCATCTTGTAAATTTAACATTAATATTTAAGTTCTCCTGTATGAATGCGCTGGTGACTTCGAAGAGGTCCAGCATCACAAAAGGCCATCTTGCAAATTTAACATTAATATTTACGTTCTCCCTGTATGAATGCGCTGGTGACTTCGAAGTAGTCCAGCCTAACAATAGGCCATCTTGCAAATTTAACATTAATATTTACGTTCTCCCTGTATGAATGCGCTGATGCTTCCGAAGACTTCCAGTTACAATAAAAGCACTGTTGCATATATCGCACTCATAGGCGCTCGCCAGTATGAATGCGCTGATGAATTTGAAGATATCCATCCTGACTAAACATTTTTTGCAGAGTTCACATTCATACGAGCGTTCTGCTGTGTGAATGACTTGATGCCGTCGAAGATTTCCAATTTGACTAAAAGTCTTTTTGCACAATTCACACTCATAAGGGCGATCTCCAGTATGAATGCTCGAGTGCCGATGAAGACTCTCAGCTGAAATAAAAGCAGTTTTGCAGATATGACATTCATAAGGACGTTCTCCTGTGTGAATCTTCTGATGCCTTCGTAGATGTCCCGTTGAACTAAAAACCTTTGTGCATACTTGACATGCATACGACCGCTCTCCTGTATGAATGCGTTGATGTATCCACAGATATGCAGTTGAACTTAAAATCTTCCTACAAATTTCACATTCACGAAGACGTTTGGTTTAGAATGTAATTTGGTGGCATTGATATTAACGGTATATAAGATCAATGAAGCACCAAGCGCATTGGATTGCGATGAAATAGATGGAGGTCTCTGAAAGCATCGACAGTTCTTTCACGGTGGATGATGTGTACACGTGTATTAGATAATCGAACACTGTTTTCCCTCGAATGCACACAGAAATGTCAACATGTCGCGAATTTAGGCGATATTTTATAGTTCATGAACAATGAACGGAGTTGTTCCGTTTTTTCACTTATGTAACTAAAGCTTACATAGCATGGTTTTCACGTGCTTTGCATACTTCATGAGGATCACGAGGTCCTGGTGAGTATGTATAGGACGTGAAAGCCAAACTCCCTGGGAGAGAACTAAGAGAGACACAAGCACTTTAACGTTAGTAATTATGGAATTAAATTAAAAACAGTTGACATCATTAAAGGATAGAAATGGTAATGTGCACTTTATTTATTATTTCTCTTTATTAACTATGCGAACTCTCCTCATCCATGTGGCGTTGATTTAAAGTTAAAGCTGGAACCGTGTGTATTTGTGTATTAGTGTCTCGTGAAACAAATTCAAGATGGCTAACGTGACTTACATCAAAGAAGTTCGGACTAGATTCCGAAATACTCTTGTGAGAGAGCTAGACCAACCAATGAACATATTGTGTGGTGATTCACATAAGTATGATAAAAGTGAAATAGTGAAAAGTGTTAAACTGTGTTCTAAAATACTCAAATCGTATTGTGGAAAATTGGAAGAAAAGTAAAAGGAGTTAGTGGATGCAGTTGGTGACAGTGATAAAGATTTTACACAACAGGTAATTGATGATGATTGTCAATTAGTTCTTGATTCAGAACAAAATTATCTGGAGTTGGAACAATTCATTGAACTTTCTGATAAAGACATCGACT
>JABXNX010001215.1:0-13370 GCA_014843695.1 Archivesica marissinica | reverse complement strand
GTGAATCACTTGCATACGTATCTCCCTTTTCCTAATGACACCATCTGCACACGTGTAAGTATATTTTATTTCTGATAATATTTTATTGTAGTATGTACAGTATAAATTTGTCAACACGTAAACCCCCAGCTTTCATGATATTTTGGTGTTGGACTTCAATAATAAATTCAACAAGTTTTAATGAACACAATTCGCTTTAGTACACACATTATAATATTAATTGACCTTTTTGCAAACGCTACTTAGGCAGGCCCCCATAGTTACCGATGATCGCTGTAACCACGCGAGACAATCTATCTAACAAAATGGCGTCTAACGCAGTCCTGCATCGAGTTAATCTAGATAAAATTCCGTCGAATTTCTCGGTTTTATTTCACCCAGATAAGAATATCTCGTTGAAAGCAAGACAGCTCTAAAGTACATATATATTTAACGGATGAGGACGTGTTAAGTGTTCGTGGAAAATGCTTTCGCAATCAACGGAAGAGTGAACAACCATATCGTGTCAACTTTGACATCAAAAGAAATGAAATATGCCACCGTCTTGAGAGACTCGACCCTATGCCTCCTAGAATACTCGAACATTAGGCCCAACAACTGAACACCAGTATGTTCACTGAGCTAATATGGGAATCCCACAGCTCTGCAATGCATGGGTACTATTACTACTATCTGATCCCTAGTCCACCATCCACGACAATATGTATGAACCACATGTATAATTTTAATCACCATTATACTCACATATCTCTTGTGAACAGTAAATCTATAAATGCAGAATATATTTTTTCGAAATATTTTATTATGCATAAATAAATTAATTTCAACTTACTTTTGTGTAAATATATCTGTTTGCATTAATTTTGGATGTATTCAGCTGTTCGTCCACACAATTTAACTCACCTTAGACATGTTTCAAGATTTGTCATAGGTTTTGGAAATGGCACGAATATAACGTCACCTATCAATCGATCTGAATATCTACTATCACTGTCACACAGACCGTAACTACATCTTTTCACCATTGTCAATGACAGACAGCATTAATTAATTTGTAATTATTTTTCAAAACATAATTTCAGATCACGATCACTCGTTATCAGATTTGATTAAAACTTTACTAAATAACTCGTTTGTCTGGCAGAACGATAAAACAATGACTCGGTGTAGTAATCAATACTATAATTATGTGCACACATTTTATAATTGACCAATTAGCACAATCAGTGCTAAATTCCGATGTGCAATACTTTGATCTTGATAATAGCAGTAGGCCCCTATCGGGATATTATAAGGTCGGCGGTCTCTGTGATGTACCGGTATTCGGCAAGTTGTTGATTACTCCAAATAAACAGTGTGACACGCTTAAATTTGATTGCTGTGTTTGCTAGAAAAGAATTACTATATGGGTCAGTCGGTGTTTTTATAGATGCATTGTTTTTAAAGCAGCTGTCTGGTATTTTGTGGTTCATATACCCACTTTTAGATTTGTCCAAGGATTTTGAAATGGGTTGAATTTAACGTCGATCACCAGGATATCGACTAATTTTGTACTATAACTAACCCACACACCAAAGCTACACATTTTCAACATCATTAAAACAATTTTAAACCCGTATTTTCGATCAAATACACGCCTTTTCAAATTTGTCTACTCGTTACTAGTTTGTCTAATATGCATTGTTTGTCTAACAAGATGGCGGCGATAAGCCGTTGCCGGGGGTGTGCGCGAATGGTGCGATGCGATTGGCTAACGCCAGCTGTCAATCAAAGTCGGCAGAAAGGTCCAATTGTACATACTAGTATGTAAGTTCTTATTGATTAATAGTCGTCGTTACACAAAGCAGTTATTCTAATTAAATGAATGTAACATCATATAGATATATAGATACGTTATTTCCTCCATTTCTGAAGAGCATAACATATTTACAAATCATTATTAATATGTATGTACAAACAGTATAATATAAATGCACAACTAACAGGGTTAAATGTCAGTTGAGTACTCGCAGCTGAACTATACGTGCATTATTACAGAAATATTGCAAGAACAGTTGTAGTATTCAATGAATGAATGCACAAACATCCTTATGCATCCAAGATAACAGAAAACAATTAGTTTACGGTAAACCCATTAAGCGTGTCCTTACTCTATATAATAGTTGTGTTAAGAACACTCAAGGTCTCCATATGTTGAGTTTGAGGTATACATACTCGAGGTAATGGTATATTGCCGAAACGAAAAGCAAGATAGCTACTAATATGTATACATGTGAATGATGCATTGTTGACTTGTAACTGACCTAATGAATTTCACTATAATCTTATTTCTTTCGATTTTCCGAATGTGTCGAAATGACTATTATTTCCAGAAAGTTTATCACAGAATGTAGCGGGTCCAGTGATTGGGTCAATGTATAACAGAAATATTTACTGTAAGGATAAATGTTTCTCATCTCGTACGACGTGTACATTGTATATATTAACTGAATAGATAATATTTAACATAAATAGGTACTGTAAATGCACTCCAAATACAACGAGATAACTGAATATATAGTGATTGCCATTAGTGTCGTTAAGTAAAGAGCAACATAGCAGTGAATGCGCAATATGCTACAAGTATATGGTCACAGAGAAAGCCACAGTCAGTAAAATACAGCATTAAAATGCATGAACCGTATACTACAAGTACATGTACACAGACAAAGCGACCGTCCGTAAAATACAGCATTATATTGCATGAACCATATACTACAAGTACATGTATACAGAGAAAGCCACCGTCCGTAAAATACAGCATTATATTGCATGAACCATATACTACAAGTACATGGACACAGAGAAAGCCACCGTCCGTAAAATACAGCATTATATTGCATGAACCATATACTACAAGTACATGGACACAGCTATAGTCCGTAACATACAATATTATATTGCATGAACCATATACTACAAGTACATGGACACAGACAAAGCCACCGTCCGTAAAATACAGCATTATATTGCATGAACCATATACTACAGGTACATGGACACAGACAAAGCCACCGTCCGTAAAATACAGCATTATATTGCAAGAACCATATGCAATAAGTACATGGGCACAGACAAAGCCACCGTCAATAAAATACAGCATTATATTGCATGAACCATATATTACAGGTACATGGACACAGACAAAGCCACCGTCCGTAAAATACAGCATTATATTGCAAGAACCATATGCAATACGTACATGGGCACAGACAAAGCCACCGTCAATAAAATACAGCATTATATTGCATGAACCATATACTACAGGTACATGGACACAGACAAAGCCACCGTCCGTAAAATACAGTATTATATTGCAAGAACCATATGCAATAAGTACATGGGCACATACAAAGCCACCGTCAATAAAATACAGCATTATATTGCAGGAACCGTATACTACAAGTACATGGACACAGACAAAGCCACCGTCCGTAAAATACAGCACTATATTGCAAGAACCATATACTACAAGTATATGTACACACACAAATCCACCGTCCGTAAAATACAGCACTATATTGCATGAACCATATACAACAAGTGGTGCATGTACACAGAGAAAGCCACCGTCCGTAAAATACAGCACTATATTGCATGAACCATATACTACAAGTGCATGTACACAGACAAAGCCATTGTCAGTAAAATACAGCAGTATATGTTATGTCCGACATTCTTGAGGATCGCCAAGTTAAGGTTAGATTGGTTATGTCCGATATTCTTGTGGATCGCCAAGTTAATGTTAGATTGGTTATGTCCGACATTTTTGTGGATCGCCAAGTTAAGGTTAGATTGGTTATGTCCGACATTCTTGAGGATCGCCAAGTTACGGTTAGATTGGTTATTTCCGACATTCTTGAGGATCGCCAAGTTAAGGTTATATTGGCTATGTTATGTCCGACATTGTTGTGGATCGCCAATTTAAGGTTAGATTGGCTATGTTATGTCCGACATTCTTGTGGATCGCCAAGTTAAGGTTATATTGGCTATGTTATGTCCGACATTCTTGTGGATCGCCAAGTTAAGGTTAGATTGGCTATGTTATGTCCGACATTCTTGTGGATCGCCAAGTTAGGGTTAGATTGGTTATGTTATGTCCGACATTCTTGTGGATCGCCAAGTTAGGGTTAGATTGGTTATGTTATGTTCGGCATTGTTGTGGATCGCCAAATTAAGGTTAGATTGGTTATGCTATGTCCGACATTTTTGTGGATCGCCAAGTTAAGGTTAGATTGGTTATGTTATGTTCGACATTCTTGTGGATTGCCAAGTTAAGGTTAGATTGGTTATGTCCGACATTCTTGTGGATCGCCAAGTTAAGGTTAGATTGGTTATGTTATGTCCGACATTCTTGTTGATCGCAAAGTTAAGTTTAGATTGGTTATGTTATGTCCGACATTCTTGTGGATCGCCAAGTTAAGTTTAGATTGATTATGTCCGACAATCTTGAGGATCGCCAAGTTAAGGTTATATTGGCTATGTTATGTCCGACATTGTTGTGGATCGCCAATTTAAGGTTAGATTGGCTATGTTATGTCCGACATTCTTGTGGATCGCCAAGTTAAGGTTAGATTGGCTATGTTATGTCCGACATTCTTGTGGATCGCCAAGTTAGGGTTAGATTGGTTATGTTATGTCCGGCATTCTTGTGGATCGCCAAGTTTAGGTTAGATTGGTTATGCTATGTCCGACATTATTGTGGATCGCCAAGTTAGGGTTAGGTTGGTTATGTTATGTCCGGCATTCTTGTGGATCGCCAAGTTAAGGTTATATTGGTTATGTCCTCTCAGACACACTTGACTGTAGTATAGTTAGGAGTAGGAGCGGCCCAAAGAGTATCGAAAGCGGAACAATTATAATTTTCAAATGCTTTCTACAACGCGGTTCCACTACACGTCGCGTTCACAAGTTTCTGACTCACTAAATCGAAATATACAGTTATAATACATTTCACTGTTAGCTAGCAGTAGTTATACTCGATAGGCACCGTCTTTGAAACAAGTTTGCGCGTACTATCACGCGTCGAACACGTGGTGCACGCGATTCTTTGGCAGTTGTCGTCTTCGTCATCTCTTGATTTGACCTCCATGGGGTCAATGTTTTAATAAATCCAGTTCAGCTAGTTTTATAAAGAACGGCAATTTCATGTTATCATTCATCGTGTAATATTGTATTCGATTTGTTATTTATTTTACATTTTGTGAATCTGGAGTTTTATTGCTCTCTTTTTGTGTTATCCTTGGTATATATTTTATCTACTCTGCACTTCGACGTCTACTATTTGAACATTGAATTTGTATTTGATTTCATTATATATATTCTATTTTACAAGAATAAAACTATACTAATCTATACTAATACTGGAATTAAAGCATATTATGAAGCAATGGTATATGTATAACTATGTAGGTGTTTGTATGCGCAGCTGAACCGTGTGTATACTGTTAGAAGGATCATTCATGTATTAAAGTTACTTTATCAGCGCTCGTCTTATCATGTTATCGGTTAGTCCCTGAAAGGAGAGGTAGATATATGTCCAACAATCTAACCTTAATTTGGCGATCCACAACAATGCCGAACATAACATAACCAATCTAACCTTAACTTGGCGATCCACAAGAATGTCGGACACAACATAGCCAATCTAACCTTAAATTGGCGATCCACAACAATGTCGGACATAACATAGCCAATATAACCTTAACTTGGCGATCCTCAAGAATGTCGGAAATAACCAATCTAACCGTAACTTGGCGATCCTCAAGAATGTCGGACATAACCAATCTAACCTTAACTTGGCGATCCACAAAAATGTCGGACATAACCAATCTAACATTAACTTGGCGATCCACAAGAATATCGGACATAACCAATCTAACCTTAACTTGGCGATCCTCAAGAATGTCGGACATAACATATACTGCTGTATTTTACTGACCATGGCTTTGTCTGTGTACATGCACCACTTGTTGTATATGGTTCATGCAATATAATGCTGTATTTTGCGGACGGTGGATTTGTGTGTGTACATGTACTTCTAGTATATGGTTCATGCAATATAATGCTGTATGTTACGGACGGTGGCTTTGTCTGTGTCCAGGTACTTGTAGTATATGGTTCATGCAATATAATGCTGTATTTTACGGACGATAGCTGTGTCCATGTACTTGTAGTATATGGTTCATGCAATATAATGCTGTATTTTACGGACGGTGGCTTTCTCTGTGTACATGTACTTGTAGTATATGGTTCATGTAATATAATGCTGTATTTTACGGACGGTGGCTTTCTCTGTGTACATGTACTTGTAGTATACGGTTCATGCATTTTAATGCTGTATTTTACTGACGGTGGCTTTCTCTGTGACCATATACTTGTAGCATATTGCGCATTCACTGCTATGTTGCTCTTTACTTAACGACACTAATGGCACTCACTATATATTCAGTTATCTCGTTGTATTTGGAATGCATTTACAGTACCTATTTATGTTAAATATTATCTATTCAGTTAATATATACAATGTACACGTCGTAAGAGATGAGAAACATTTATCCTTACAGTAAATAGTTCTGTTATACATTGACCCAATCACTGGACCCGCTACATTCTGTGATAAACTTGCTGGAAATAATAGTCATTTCGACACATTCGGAAAATCGAAAGAAATAAGATTATAGTGAAATTCATTAGGTCAGTTACAAGTCAACAATGCATCATTCACATGTATACATATTAGTAGCTATCTTGCTTTTCGTTTCGGCAAGATACCATTACCTCGAGTATGTATACCTCAAACTCAACATATGGAGACCTTGAGTGTTCTTATCACAACTATTATATAGAGTAAGGACACGCTTAATGGGTTTACCGTAAACTAATGGTTTTCTGTTATCTTGGATGCATAAGGATGTTTGTGCATTCATTCATTGAATACTACAACTGTTCTTGCAATATTTCTATAATAATGCACGTATAGTTCAGCTGCGAGTACTCAACTGACATTTAACCCTGTTAGTTGTGCATTTTTATTATACTGTTTGTACATACATATTAATAATGATTTGTAAATATGTTATGCTCTTCAGAAATGGAGGAAATAAAAGTATCTATCTATATGATGTTACATTCATTTAATTAGAATAACTGCTTTGTGTAACGACGACTATTAAAACAATAAGAACTTATATACTAGTATGTACAATTGACCTTTCTGCCGACTTTGATTGACAGCTGGCGTTAGCCAATCGCATCGCACCATTCGCGCACAACCCCGGCAACGGCTTATCGCCGCCATCTTGTTAGACAAACAATGCATATTAGACAAACTAGTAACGAGAAGACACATTTGAAAAGGCGTGTATTTTATCGAAAATACGGGTTTAAAATTGTTTTAATGATGTTGAAAATGTGTAGCTTTGGTGTGTGGGTTAGTTATAGTACAAAATTAGTCGATATCCTGGTGATCGACGTTAAATTCAACCCATTTCAAAATCCTTGGACAAATCTAAAAGTGGGTATATGAACCACAAAATACCAGACAGCTGCTTTAAAAACAATGCATCTATAAAAACACCGACTGACCCCATATAGTAACTCTTTTCTAGCAAACACAGCAATCAAATTTAAGCGTGTCACACTGTTTATTTGGAGTAATCAACAACTTACCGAATACCGGTACATCACAGAGACCGCCGACCATATAATATCCCGATAGGGGCCTACAGCTATTATCAAGATCAAAAAAAAACAAAAAAAAAAACAAACAAAAACAAAAAAAGATCAAAGTATTGCACATCGGAATTTAGCACTGATTGTGCTAATTGGTCAATTATAAAATGTGTGCACATAATTATAGTATTGATTACTACACCGAGTCATTGTTTTATCGTTCTGCCAGACAAACGAGTTATTTAGTAAAGTTTTAATCAAATCTGATAACGAGTGATCGTGATCTGAAATTATGTTTTGAAAAATAATTACAAATTAATTAATGCTGTCTGTCATTGACAATGGTGAAAAGATGTAGTTACGGTCTGTGTGACAGTGATAGTAGATATTCAGATCGATTGATAGGTGACGTTATATTCGTGCCATTTCCAAAACCTATGACAAATCTTGAAACATGTCTAAGGTGAGTTAAATTGTGTGGACGAACAGCTGAATACATCCAAAATTAATGCAAACAGATATATTTACACAAAAGTAAGTTGAAATTAATTCATTTATGCATAATAAAATATTTCGAAAAAATATATTCTGCATTTATAGATTTACTGTTCACAAGAGATATGTGAGTATAATGGTGATTAAAATTATACATGTGGTTCATACATATTGTCGTGGATGGTGGACTAGGGATCAGATAGTAGTAATAGTACCCATGCATTGCAGAGCTGTGGGATTCCCATATTAGCTCAGTGAACATACTGGTGTTCAGTTGTTGGGCCTAATGTTCGAGTATTCTAGGAGGCATAGGGTCGAGTCTCTCAAGACGGTGGCATATTTCATTTATTTTTATGTCAAAGTTGACATGATATGGTTGTTCACTCTTCCGTTGATTGCGAAAGCATTTTCCACGAACACTTAACACGTCCTCATCCGTTAAATATATATGTACTTTAGAGCTGTCTTGCTTTCAACGAGATATTCTTATCTGGGTGAAATAAAACCGAGAAATTCGTCGGAATTTTATCTAGATTAACTCGTGCAGGACTGCGTTAGACGGCATTTTGTTAGATAGATTGTCTCGCGTGGCTACAGCGAGCATCGGTAACTATGGGGGCGTGCCTAAGTAGCGTTTGCAGAATGGTCAATTAATATTATAATGTGTGTAATAAAGCGAATTGTGTTCATTAAAACTTGTTGAATTTATTATTGAAGTCCAACACCAAAATGTCTGCACCCGTTGTTAGTACATTTCTCTATGCACGTTGTGTGTACATTATTCTAAGCACGTTGCTCGTACATTGTCATAAGCAAGCTGTTTGTACATTGCTCTATGCACGTTGTTTGTACATTATTCTAAGCACGTTGCTCGTACATTGTCCTAAGCATGTTGTTTGCACATTGCTCTAAGCACGTTGTTTGTACATTGCCATATCCACGCTGTTTGTACATTGCCCTATGCACTCTGCTTATACATTGCATTGCTCTAACCACATATTTTGTACTTTGCTATACGGACGATGCTTGTACATTGCTCTAAGCACGTTGTCTGTACATTGCTCTCAGCATGTTGTTTGTACTTTTCTCTAAGCACGTTGATTGTACTTTGCTCAATGCATGTTGCTTGTACATTGCTCTAAGCACATTGTGTGTACGTTGCTCTATGCATGTTGCTTTTACATGGCTCTAAGCACATTGTTTGTACTTTGCTCTATGCATGTTGCTTGTACATTGCTCTAAGCACATTGTTTGTACTTTGCTCTATGTATGTTGCTTGTACATTGCTATAAGCACATTGTATGTACATTGCTCTAAGCACGCTGTTTGTATATTATTCTAAGCATGTTGTTTGCACATTTCTCTAAGCACGTTGAATGTGTCATTAATATTCGTTCTTGTTTCTTCATATTTTCATTTTGTAATCGTTTTTCCTGTACATCTGTTTCAAAATCAATACCCTCGATTCTAGTTATATGCATGTACGTTTTACCCTTAGGTATCGTCGCTACTGGTTATCCATGTGAGCATGGCTTCCTGATATTAGTCATTTTAGATGTGTCGAAATTTTTTGGAGGATAGTGCAATGATACAGACAGTGGCCCATTCCAGGGACTCCTCCTGTTCGTTTACGTTTACGATGTAAAGCACCGACAGGAGAACTCTTTAAAGTCCATCTGAAAGACTGTTAATTGTATTAGGATCAGACGTATGCTCGTGCTTGCGATTCCTACATTATCAGTAAATGAACATAATAGTTGACCAGTAGGTATTTGTGTCTTCAACAACAACAACAAGCCGTACAGTATTAGTTAATTTAATTGTCCGTGCAAAGATATCCCCGTATATTATCGCATGTTTCCGTACATTGTTGGTATTATACACAGAGCCGCAGTGGCCGAGTTGTCTAACGCGCCGTTGATGGAACAGACCTTTCATTTATATCATCATTGCAAATTTTTCGCTCCATATCGGGGACAAGAGATAAATGATTATATATCGGAGAAAGCGGTCAGAGTACCTATTATTTCCCAGGAAATGCGATTGTTCCACTCCCCGCCTCAGCAGAATGACCTCCCAACAATAATCAGAAAATGATTGATGGACAGTGGGAATAATAATGAATACTATTTGGACGGTACGGTACGGAGAATAGACCCGGAAGAGTTGGATACATTTCCATACTAAAATATTATCACTTATGTCCCTTAGTAAAAATACGCCGTTTGTACTCAACAAAAATGATCAATGGGACAATTTATTAATAGGTAATTATAAGATATTAATCCCCAAATGCATACTAATTTTATGCGGTGGCGACTTTGAAGAACATTGGTTAGTTAGTTGGGTAATTATTTGTTTGTATATATACATTGCAATACCTTCTACTGGTGGTTCAACGGCTGATTCGGACTGAGCTTATTCGGACCAGATCAGTGGTTTATTCGGATCGCTCACACCGTTAACGATATCTAGAGGCAGTAAACGAAATATACAATGGGCAGTAATCTTGAAACAATTGGCAGTAATAAGGACATTAGGGTTAGTATTAAATTTGATCTTCAATTGAAAAGTATTCTATTTTTCAGCTTTAGTGTACTGCCACCTGTTTTGTGGGATTACTGAATCTATCATTAAACACTTATAACAAGCACATGTTCTTTCTGATTAGATTTTTATTGTGGCATATACCACAACATATTCTCATAACTACGCAGATATACTACAATATATTCTCATAACTACGCAGATATACCACAACATATTCTCATAACTACGTGGATATACCACAACATATTCTCATAACTACGTGGATATACCACAACATATTCTCATAACTACCCAGATATACAACAACATATTCTCATAACTACCCAGGTATACAACAACATATTCTCATAACTACGTGGATATACCACAACATATTCTCATAACTACGTGGATATACCACAACATATTCTCATAACTACGTGGATATACCACAACATATTCTCATAACTACGCAGCTATACCACAACATATTCTCATAACTACGCAGCTATACCACAACATATTCTCATAACTATGTGGATATACCACAACATATTCTCATAACTACTAATTCATTTTAACTTGCTCTATCGGGTGCCTCGTTTCTATTCAATACACAACCGCACAATCACTCATGTTAGTCTGAAGGTCCTTAATAAGAAATAGTTCCGGTATAATGTTCTAGTTAGTTTCTGTTTTCTGTCAAAATTAAAAACTACAGACAAAACAAATTCATTCGAATATATTACGCTATATTAACTTTTTCATGATTGTCAGAAAAGGAATACGAAAATCAAGCTGTGACAGAGAAAATGCATCTTTCATTGTTTGAAAACAGTGGGACAGATGGCGTTTACTTTACCTAAGAAAATTCGACCATTCATTGGAAAACATAAAAGAAAACACCCCATCCAAATAAAACAGTGGCAACAGATACATTATGATCATTGTTTGTGTATGTTTATTATTTATCGCAGCTTGCACATATGATTTATTTTGAAAGTATTTCTTTATGTCAAGCATGTGTATTTATTTTGCTTGTCAGATTACAGTCAAACCGGTGTTATTGGTCACCTGTATCGCCAGTAACTACAGGCCAATGTCTCTCATCTGCATTTCTTCCAAACTATTGGAGCATATTTTTGTCTCTAACAGCACGATCCATTTTCACAATAATGACCTCCTAAGCCAATTCCAACATGGCTTCAGAGCAAAACATAGTTGTGAATGTCAGCTTATCAGCTTCACACAAGAGGTAAACGACAACCTTGATGGTAAACAAACTGATGTTATTGTTATGGATTTTAGTAAAGCGTTTGACAAGGTTGATCACAACAAACTAATATATTAACTTACTGAGCTGGGTGTCCACCCCCTGGCATCACGGTGGATCAAGTCATTCCTAAAGGGCCGATCCCAAAAAGTAGTTGTGGATGGCTGCACGTCTGATAGACTGCCTGTCATCTATGTGGTCCCGCAAGGCTCTGTCTTAGGACCTTACCTCTTTCTAGCCTACATTAATGACCTCCCCAACTCCATCAAGAGTACAGCTAGACTGTTCGCAGATGACACCTTATTGTACCTCAAAGTAATATCCTCCTCTGATGCACACATCTTCCAAAGTCACCTCAATACTCTTGAACAATCGGAACGGGACTTGTCCATGGATTCAATCCAGACAGGTGTGAGGTGCTGAGAATAACTCGCAAACGAAAACCACTTATTTTCCCTTACACACTCCATAACATGGTACTAAAATCAAACGATTCCGCCAAATATCTAGGTGTTACAATTAGTAAAGATTTAAACTTGTCTACCCACATAAACAAAATCAAAATAAATTTAGTATGAGCCGACCAAAACCACCTAGCAGATACAAGGAACCTGAACTACTTAATTCCTCAGTCCCGAACCCAATACCATATAAACTCTTTCCCCCCCCCAAACAAATACGTCTCTGGAATGGCATCCCTTACTATGTACAGTCCAGACCCAGCTTAACCTTATTTGGCTGAGCTGTTGGCCACGGTACCACTGTAACATGATGTCTGTTTTTAACCTTGGTATGTAGTTCTTTTAACACTTTCTATCTCACTAATTGAGATTTTTAACCACTGTCCCTGACAGGCACCTCCCTGTCATACTAGCGTCTGAATGGTGGGAGTACTATGTAGAACTAGAATATTAGAATTTAAGCAGCCAGTTTCCAGATTCCCAATATATCGTTTTATTATGCATTTGAACTCTATGAAGCAGCCACAAATAAATTATCAACAACAAAACAGGATAGTGGGTATTGCTCGTAAAATAAAACACAACTGGCGACACATATATTGTTCCACCATCTACCATATCGGGCGACGCATACATTGTTCTACCATCTACCGTACCGGGCTACGCATATATTGTTCTACCATCTACCGTATCGGGCGACGCATATATTGTTCTACCATCTACCGTATCTGGCGACGCATATATTGTTCTACCATCTACCGTATCGGGCGACGCATATATTGTTCTACCATCTACCGTATCGGGCGACGAATATATTGTTCTACCATCTACCGTATCGGGCGACGCATATATTGTTCTACCATCTACCGTATCTGGCGACGCATATATTGTTCTACCAT
>JABXNX010001214.1:0-13371 GCA_014843695.1 Archivesica marissinica | reverse complement strand
TTGTAGTAATGTATGTACATATGGTGAGTTAGTGGATATATCTTGTAGGAATGTATGTAGATATGGTGAGATAGTGAGTATATCTTGTAGTAATATAATCATTTTATCGGTATATGTCGCTATCCTGGATTCTGATTGGTCGGTTATAACGTCATTGGATAAATGATAATAGCAATACCGGTTCAAACTAGTTTTCTATTTATAGTAACGTAGGTATTTATTATTTATAGCAATACGATCTCCTGGAATGTATATAAATAACCCGTTCCAACTAGTTTTTTATTTATAGTAACTTAGGTCATTTATAGGATAGGTCTATACGTGTCTGGACATGATTTCGTGACGCCAACGACTGACTGATGCAATATGCCTGAAACGGTCAGCGACTTAAGTATCGGATGCCAAATTGTAAGGATATTTAGGCACTTATACGTATTATATAATATCAACATCTTAAGATCGAAATGAAGATAATAAATATAATCGGTATAACGAGAATGTGTAGTGGGAGTGTGTACGGACATTAGCTACGTAATTAGAATTAATGGTAGGTACGGACAGAAATGGCACACCCCGAGTCGATTGGACCGTTAATATGAGAGATAGTGTTTTCCCGCCATTTTTATCCTCCATTTTGAAAATCGTAGTCGCGGAAGGTATAATCGTTTATCGAAATCCCTGGATAAATAGGACCTATAATAAAGCTTATATAACGAATTTATATCGGTACTTCCGGTTTTTCGGATCACTACTTCCGGTATGAGATCGGACCATTAATTGAGTCGCGGATTCGTCATTGTCTCTTCGAGATCTTTCCGACGATATCAAACACGGCCAGTTTCCTCGAAAGTTCATTTTTCTTCAAACTTATTTACGATTAAAGGGACATAATCAGTATTATAGATATATCGAATAATGATAGATCAAAATGAAGGGTAGCGTCGGAAAACATCATGAAAACAGCAAAGCCGTTGTTTTGGAGGATAGTACACGAGGCAGAAGATGCTCCACCGACAGACAGACCGCCGGACGGACGGACGGACGGACATACAGACAGACGGACGGACAGACAGACATACAGACAGATATGTATCGAGGGGCACCCTGGGTATTCCCCCACAACTAACAGACACAGGCGTTTGGGGTCTGTACTATTTTTTTTATTTAAACCGGCAGGCAGGCAGACAGCGGATCTGCTTGCCACTGAGAGAGCATTTCCATTCATTAAATAGACAGTTACCTGGATTTTGATTTGTAACGTATACACACTACGTCAAGAGTCTGTTTATCTAAGTTACTGCATTATTGAGGCTATACAAGCTACATCGCACCAAACAACTGATTAGGTGTGGATGACCTGGTGATTAAGTTATGTAGGCACTCAGGGCTTATCAGATAATCCTCTATGTGGTAGCTTAGAGAAATGTTGTTGGTTACATGGTATGTGCGCACTCTGCGCTTATCAGTTAATCAGTTATGTTGCAGCTCAGAGATGACAACCGTGGTATGTACACGCGTTAATTACTTCGATGTCATTTTGTGTACCTACTGCGCTGGTGATTTTTCTCGCATTCCCGGATAAGGTTATTTAGGGTCAACATAGAAACATGCGAGCGGACAGGATATCCCATTCATTCCGATGTATCGAACAGACGAGATAGTATGCGTCATACTAACCGATATGATTTATTCGGATATATACGCGTTATTTATATGACTAACCTCTATTGCCACCAGACATACCTTCGCGCGGACGGGTTTTATAATTTGAACATTTATATTAATCGTTGCATCCAGCGTCTCATATAGAATGGATAATATTATTTTATTACAAAATTGCTAGATCGCGAAACAAGTTGTTACGACTTATCGCTATGTATATCTCATTCCTGATGGAATCCATCGCCCTGTAAAACGTACATTACGGATTATTAATAATTTCTCGCGTTTTTATGGAAGTATACGTAAGGATATATATTATTCATTTTCGTACATAGGTTAAGTTTGTAATTAGGATTTCTTACTCTATAAAAACGTACGCCTAGCTCGAATAATATAATGAACTTACCCGTATATTCGTTGAAGCTCGTGAAGCTGCTTGAGTACTAAGACCGTTCTAATCGGACTATATTTATATAGAAGCGTTCGTAATAGTTATTTATGGATCGGTTCGTAGTCTATATTTATAGAATGGTACGAGATAGCTATTTATAAAGCGGTTCGTAGTCGTTATTTATAGAAACGTACGCGCTGGCTATTTATAGAGCGGTTCGTTTCCATTGGTCGCTGTAATAGGGTATGTAGTGTAGTGTAGTCGCTTCGTTTTCTTATACACCACTTTCACTCTGTTACTGTACAGATCGGTATATTGATGTCGTAAAAGAACGTCGTTTTTTTATACAAATTTATTTTAGCTCGATCGCGAAACGAGTTATTCCGACTTATCGTTCCTGACGGAGAGAGAATTCAAATGGCGACGCTCGTAACGGCACCAACGGGGCTCGAACTCCGGACCTGAAGCTGCGCTATCGCGACTTCCTGTCGTACGGAGGTGGCCACCCATGATTGCGAGCTGGATTTGGTCACCATCGGGTAACCGGATATCCGTGACATCCAGTCGTTGTCCCGCGACAACCACTCACTACACGACCTCGGTACACGGTCTCACATAGCGCGTACCGTAAATGAGGGCCGATGCAGCGATAACTCTACCCCGGGCCAGCCCGGATCTGAATCCTTGTGTGGGCGGAGAATGGAGGTACCCCCCGGTACGGACCAGTTGGAAGCGGCTCTGTTCGGATGTTATTGACTCGAGAACGGATGCGACTGGAAGCGTGAGGGTGTCATCCGGGTACGTGGCGGGGCCACCGATTATTCTGACTAGTGTCTTCGAAGAAATGCGACGACGCTCCGGATATATAATAGAGGACATATGTCGCATTATTCGCGAATTATAAGATTATCCGATAAACCGAGGTCATCCAAAATGGACGCCGCGTAGAGACTCGTTACTAGATACGCCTTCGTACACGGTAGTTGCGCGATACGTCATCAATAAACGCGCACGCGCGTGACCTACTTATATTAACTTATATGCAAAGAGCCGTGTTTACTAAAAAACAAAGAGCTCGGTAGTTGCGCGATACGTCATCAATAGGCTATATAGTGACGCGCACGCGCGTGACCTACTTTATATTCCCTTATATGCAAATGAGTTACTATAAAACGTATTCAAAATGGCGCCCGTTTGTTTACAGTCAAAGAGCCGCATGTACTTCTCAGTATATAAGTGAATCACAAGTGCATGCATAACCGGAGGAAAATGGATATACATGTATATATATATATATATACAGGAAGGTTATTCCGTAACCATATTGAAACATAGTTCTCTCTTGTTATTTTAACAAAATAGATTATCTCCCTTATATACTATACAGAAGTACATATGTTTACAGGTTAATTCATACGTGGTGTTATTAAATACTAACGTCTACGCATATTGTTGTCAACATGCCAGGTTGTCAACGTTTACATATATCTACTGCAGCGGAAATGGAAAATACATTCCATCTTTGATTTAACGGTATATATCTAATTATATGCATGCACCAACCGAATTCAATATCAATTCAATAATCGATGTGACATGGATTCTCTCCTAAATAGCGACTGTATATTTCTATGCTATCAACATTTCCATTCCGAAGTATACATCAGAGAATATTAACTGACATGTTTTGGACAGCCGTTTAATAGCGCTTTAGTGAGTTAGGCACGACCAACTTGTTTGAATCCGACGCGGCACCCCGGACGTTGTTGCCCAGTATGTTCTACACTACCACCACATAGTGCAGCCATGCTATGTTTACAACCGGATTGTACGGACACGGTCACACCCCCGGGAGAGTGCTGTCCTGTATGTCCTACACTACCACCACATTGTGCCGCCATGCTATGCTTACAACCGGATTGTACGGACACGGTCATACCTCCAGGAGAGTGTTGTCCTGTTTCTCCTACACTACCACCACATTGTGCCGCCATGCTATGCTTACAACCGGATTGTACGGACACGGTCATACCTCCAGGAGATTGTTGTCCTGTATGTCCTACACTACCACCACATTGTGCCGCCATGCTATGTTTACAACCGGATTGTACGGACACGGTCTCGCCTCCAGGAGATTGTTGTCCTGTATGTCCTACACTACCACCACATTGTGCCGCCATGCTATGTTTACAACCGGATTGTACGGACACGGTATTAACTCCAGGAGAGTGTTGTCCTGTATGTCCTACACTACCACCACATTGTGACGCCATGCTATGTTTACAACCGGATTGTACGGACACGGTCACATCCCCGGGAGAGTGCTGTCCTGTTTGCCGCAAGCAAGGTATATCAATTAATTTCGATTGTATGCGTGCGTGTTGCGCGTTTTAATACCGGAACAGATTGTCACAACATATACAACTTATGAAGAGATTGATCAATTTAGATGTTGTAGGATAACGCAATGAATCAGTAAATCCTCCATACCACTCATCTTGCTGTTTTAGTTTAAAAACTATATGACGAAGACCAAGACATTACATAGATAGTTGTAACTAAATAGTTACGATAGGGAACACAGTTACATAGTACATTATCGGAAATCATTATGGTTCATAGAGATACATGTCGTCCGACTTGAAACATAGGGGTCAATTAGTGGTTAATACTCTTCGACTATTCGAAGACTAAAGAATGCTATGGAATGCTAATCAAATAAAGACACCATACGTGTTGCTTTGAGTCTTCGTGTAAGTTTCCGATAATTAGTGTCCGCATATATACGATACCGTCAACATTCCGTTCAGGAATCTGTCTTTACTGTGTACGTTTTACTGACATACAAAGGACACTATTGAGGACAAGTAGGCAATCTTGGATCACCTGCAATGTAGTGGGCAATACATACATATATATAATGACTCGTACACCTGCATGCATAGCATTATATGGATTGGGCAATACATACATATATATATATGACTCGATACCTACATAAGCATTATATGGATTGGGCAATACATACATATATATAATGACTCGTACACCTTGCATGCATAGCATTATATGGATTGGGCAATACACACTATAATATAAATGACTCGTACGCCTGCATGCATAGCATTATATGGATTGGGCAATACTACACATATATAATGACTCATACACCTACATGCATAGCATTATATGGATTGGGCAATACATACATATATATAATGACTCATACACCTACATGCATACCATTATATGGATTGGGCAATACATACATATATATAATGACTCGTACCCCTGCATGCATAGCATTATATGGATTGGGCAATACATACATATATATATAATGACTCGTACACCTGCATGCATAGCATTATATGGATTGGCCAATACAAACACATATATAATGACTCGTACGCCTGCATGCATAGCATTATATGGATTGGGCAATACACACATATATATATATTATGACTCGTACGCCTGCATGCATAGCATTATATGGATTGGGCAATACATACACATATATATAATGACTCATATACCTACATGCATAGCATTATATGGATTGGGCAATACATACCTATATATAATGACTCGTACACCTACATGCATAGCACTATATGGATTGGGCAATACATACACATATATAATGACTCGTACACCTGCATGCATAGCATTATATGGATTGGGCAATACATACATATATATAATGACTCGTACACCTGCATGCATAGCACTATATGGATTGGGCAATACATACATATATATAATGACTCGTACACCTGCATGCATAGCATTATATGGATTGGGCAATACATACACATATATAATGACTCGTACGCCTGCATGCATAGCATTATATGGATTGGGCAATACACACATATATATATATTATGACTCGTACGCCTGCATGCATAGCATTATATGGATTGGGCAATACATACACATATATATAATGACTCATATACCTACATGCATAGCATTATATGGATTGGGCAATACATACATATATATAATGACTCGTACACCTACATGCATAGCACTATATGGATTGGGCAATACATACACATATATAATGACTCGTACGCCTGCATGCATATCATTATATGGATTGGGCAATACATACATATATATATATATAATGACTCGTACACCTGCATGCATAGCATTATATAGATTGGGCAATACATACATATATATAATGACTCGTACACCTGCATGCATAGCATTATATGGATTGGGCAATACATACATATATATATATATAATGACTCATACACCTGCATGCATAGCATTATATGGATTGGGCAATACATACATATATATATAATGACTCGTACACCTACATGCATAGCATTATATGGATTGGGCAATACATACATATATATATAATGACTCGTACACCTGCATGCATAGCATTATATGGATTGGGCAATACATACATATATATATAATGACTCGTACACCTGCATAGCATTATATGGATTGGGCAATACATACATATATATATAAGGACTCGTACACCTACATATCATTATATGGATTGGAAAATACATACATACATATATATATAATGACTCGTACACCTACATATCATTATATGGATTGGAAAATACATACATACATATATATAATGACTCGTACACCTACATAGCATTATATGGATTGGGCAATACATACATATATATATAATGACTCGTACACCTACATGCATAGCATTATATGGATTGAGCAATACATACATATATATATATATATAATGAATCGTACACCTACATACCATTATATGGATTGGGCAATACATACATATATATATAATGACTCGTACACCTACATGCATAGCATTATATGGATTGGGCAATACACAAATATATATATAGTGACTCGTACACCTACATACCATTATATGGATTGGGAAATACATACATATATATAATGACTCGTACACCTACATAGCATTATATGGATTGGACAATGACTCGTATACCTACATGCATAGAATTATATGGATTGGAAAATACATACATATATATATAATGACTCGTACACCTACATAGCATTATATGGATTGGCAATACATACATACATATATATTATGACCCGTACACCTACATGCATAGCACTATATGGATTGGGCAATACATACACATATATAATGACTCGTACACCTGCATGCATAGCATTATATGGATTGGGCAATACATACATATATATAATGACTCGTACACCTGCATGCATAGCACTATATGGATTGGGCAATACATACATATATATAATGACTCGTACACCTCATGCATAGCATTATATGGATTGGGCAATACATACACATATATAATGACTCGTACGCCTGCATGCATAGCATTATATGGATTGGGCAATACATACACATATATATAATGACTCATACACCTACATGCATAGCATTATATGGATTGGGCAATACATACATATATATAATGACTCGTACACCTACATGCATAGCACTATATGGATTGGGCAATACATACACATATATAATGACTCGTACGCCTGCATGCATAGCATTATATGGATTGGGCAATACATACATATATATAATGACTCGTACACCTGCATGCATAGCATTATATGGATTGGGCAATACATACATATATATAATGACTCGTACACCTGCATGCATAGCATTATATGGATTGGGCAATACATACATACATATATAATGACTCGTACACCTGCATGCTAGCATTATATGGATTGGGCAATACACACATATATATTATTGACTCGTACGCCTACATGCATAGCATTATATGGATTGGGCAATACATACACATATATATAGACTCATATACCTACATGCATAGCATTATATGGATTGGGCAATACATACATATATATAATGACTCGTACACCTACATGCATAGCACTATATGGATTGGGCAATACATACAAATATATAATGACTCGTACACCTGCATAGCATTATATGGATTGGGCAATACATACATATATATATATATAATGACTCGTACACCTGCATGCATAGCATTATATGGATTGGGCAATACATACATACATATATAAATAATGACTCGTACACCTGCATGCATAGCATTATATGGATTGGGCAATACATACATATATATATAATGACTCGTACACCTACATGCATAGCATTATATGGATTGGGCAATACATACATATATATATAATGACTCGTACACCTACATAGCATTATATGGATTGGGCAATACATACATATATATATAATGACTCGTACACCTACATGCATAGCATTATATGGATTGGGCAATACATACATATATATAATGACTCGTACACCTGCATACCATTATATGGATTGGGCAATACATACATATATATATATAAGGACTCGTACACCTACATATCATTATATGGATTGGAAAATACATACATACATATATATAATGACTCGTACACCTACATAGCATTATATGGATTGGGCAATACATACATATATATATAATGACTCGTACACCTACATAGCATTATATGGATTGAGCAATACATACATATATATAATGAATCGTACACCTACATACCATTATATGGATTGGACAATACATACATATATATATAATGACTCGTACACCTACGTAGCATTATATGGATTGGGCAATACACAAATATATATATAGTGACTCGTACACCTACATACCATTATATGGATTGGGAAATACATACATATATATAATGACTCGTACACCTACATAGCATTATATGGATTGGACAATGACTCATCCTACATGCATAGAATTATATGGATTGGAAAATACATACATATATATATAATGACTCGTACACCTACATAGCATTATATGGATTGGGCAATACATACATACATATATATTATGACCCGTACACCTACATAGCATTATATGGATTGGGCAATGCATACATATATATAATGACCCGGACACCTGCATAGCATAAAATGGATTGGGCAATACATACATATATATATAATGACTCGTACACCTACATAGCATTATATGGATTCGGCAATACATACATATATATATAATGACTCGTACACCTACATAGCATTATATGGATTGGGCAATACATACATATATATAATGACCCGGACACCTGCATAGCATAAAATTGATTGGGCAATACATACATATATATAATGACCCGTACACCTGCATAGCATTACATGGATTGGGCAATACATACATATATATATATATATAATGACTCGTACACCTGCATAGCATTATATGGATTGGGCAATACTGATTATATGTATGCGGCCTATATAGGTATTTAATATATTGTGCTGTGGAAGGGTTATATTCTCTGCACGTTGCTTCGTAGTCTCATACCTGGAAATAATTTCGTTTCTACTTGGAAACATTTTAATTACTGATCATTTTTACCAGCAGAAAAACCCGGTCGGTGTCCACGACTGCGGCGATCTCAAGTTGGTGCATGTGTGGACCTATGTACCAGCGATTCCAGTTGCCCCGGGATACAGAAGTGTTGCAGTAATGGATGTGGTAATACATGTATGCGGCCCATAAGACGTGGTGAGAATTTAACGATTTCATTGTTTTAGCATGGCATAATCACATGCAAATTGCCATTCAGATATCTATAATTGACAATCTTTATTTACAATATTATTTCCGGTAGGTTAAAATACCTGTTTTTTTTGGCAAGACGTCATCAGGAGTTGGAGTTATCGCGAGTAATTAAATAACAATATATTAAATTAACCTTACCCCACCCAACAACCGAGAGTCCTTCATGTAAAATACATTAAATACCTTTTTATCATCGCTATTGTCCCCCCCTTTGGAAATTAATGAAACAAAATAGCACGTTGTTCAAGCATGCATCGATAAACAAAACTGATGCGGTCAGCATGTACACTTAGACAACTATCATGGTAGCGATAGGGCAAACTGTGCGGTCAGCATGTACCCTAGACAAATTCATGGTAGCGATAGGCAACTGTGCGGTCACATGTACTCCTAGAAACAAATCATGGTAGCGATAGGGCAAATGTCCGGTCTACATGTACTCTTAGAAACTGGTGCGGTCAGCATGTACTCTTAGACAAATATCATGGTAGCGATAGGGCAAACTGGTGCGGTCAGCATGTACTCTTAGACAAATATCATGGTAGCGATAGGGCAAACTGATGCGATCAGCATGTACTCTTAGACAAATATCATGGTAGCGATAGGGCAAACTGATGCGGTCAGCATGTACTCTTAGACAAATATCATGGTAGCGATAGGGCAAACTGGTGCGGTCAGCATGTACTCTTAGACAAATATCATGGTAGCGATAGGGCAAACTGGTGCGGTCAGCATGTACTCTTAGACAAATATCATGGTAGCGAGAGACCAAACCGGTGCAATTAAATTGTAAAGTTAAACTGTATATATTTACAACGATTGAGACAACAAACTTAAATCATTCTCTTTGGCACTGATGCAAGTGTAAATATGTTATCATTCGCGTGAAAGGAAACCGGAGTGCACGGAGAAATCCCACCTGTCCGATCTGGCGACCACTGTACCACCCCACATACTACCCAGTCCGAGTTCTTTCAATGAAATTGGCCGTACATATATGATGGTTGTGTTTTGCGAAGGATGTTTAGTATATCTATAGTTTGAAAACATAAGTTTGGATAATATGAGGAAGTTATGTGTTTGATTTACATTTTGCAAAGTGTTTACACGCAATAGTTCACACAACATGACCTGCTTCAGCGCTGTGGGGAAATGTATGTTCATATAATACTTACAAAGACATAGAACAAAGCTAAGCGGTTTATCACACATAATATACTGAAAGACGGGAACTAATGCTGTAATACTGTATACTTGTGTCGTGATATCTTCTATCGGTAGCTTTCATTGCTTCACTTCTTTCATTTACTCACGTGATACACATAATTCTCTAAAAGCATCCCTCTAAAATAGCATTTTTCGCATCATTCCCGTTACTATATGTAAGCAATATAGAAGTTTAGTCTGGTAGCAGTATATCGTTCATTTTGTTATCCATGCGTAGAGCTCATTATAAATAATAATAATAAAGACTTTATTTTACGAGAGAACTCATTACATTTTAACAAAAGCTAATCTACCATGCCTCGAGGTTATAAAGCGTTTCTCCTATCTCAAACTCATTCTCAAGCTTCTGATTGGTTCAGCTGGTAGTACAACTCATTCTCAAGCTTCTGATTGGTTCAGCTGCAGTACAACCCAGGATGAACCAATTACATGATTAGAGATTGAGCCTGAGATCTTAGAAACGTGTTATAACCTTGGCTACATGAGACCCTCAACATATATACAAATCAAATGCAATCAAAGGTTAGGTATATATGTCAAAACTCCAATTGGAATGTATATAGTAATATTAAAGCTGAACAGTAGAAAACTATATATAATATCATATGAAATATAATGATATATGGAATATATGTCTAGTAGACTGGAAAAAGGGAATAAGACAATATATGACAATAAATCTATATAACTATGTGCATATACGACTTATAGGGGTATATTGTATGAGCACAGCTTAAAGGCAGCCATTCACAGAATTTAGTAACTATAGCAATGTACACACGTGACAAAGACTGTGTACAATATCATCTGAAGTAAAACTAGTAGAAATATGTGATTAGTTTATATTGTTATTGTTCCACCATAAATAGAGAATATTGAACTGTTGGGTAGTTGGAGTATTCTGCACTGTATGAGGCAATGAATTCCAGATAGATGATCCTGACAATGCAAATGTATTACGAAATAATTGCAATGTGGTACTTGTATAGTGATTAAGTATTTGAATGACATCAGGGGTTTTCCTTCACCAATAACAGCATGAGCGTCGCTTTATGACATTTGCTGTTGTTGTGATGTTATACCCCATATACATTCAATTAAACAAATAGTTTGCAAATGACGGCTTTCAAATCTTATATATCCATCATTAAGCGAACTATATAACACATTAATGCAGTAATTACCAATGCTATTATGTATATGTTTCAGTTGGACCCGATTGTAGCAGAGCGTTCTGTACACAACAACATTGTGCGAGACCCTACACACCACCGGGCCAGTGCTGTCCAATTTGCCGACCTACAAGATATTAGCGCCGTGTTAGCAACAAATCCACTACTGTCACCTTACATTACAATAACACCACAATACCGCTATGTTAAGATAGCCAATTGTCGAAAATAGGGAGTCCGTTATAATACTGTGGTTCAGTGTTCAATAAGATACAGTTGTGTATATGGAAATGCATGCAGACGTCACTACGTTCGGCAAAAACTTCCTTATGTCATGCATAAACTTCTTTATGTGTTGTACACACTTCAATATGTTAAATGTAAACGTCATTATGTTTGGTATTATGCTTAAAAACCCGTCATTATGTTCGGTACTCCGTTAGAATATTAAGGTGGTCAAGAAGATACAGTTGTGTATATATATGCAGGCAAACATTACTATTCTTGGCAGTTACTTATGGAGGTTTGTACATCAAGTACAGGGTAACCGCTGGAGCCTGCCCAGGAAATGGCCCATAATGGTGCTGATGCATGCGAATACATATATATATTAGAAAAGGCTATTGTCCCCAGTATTGAATAAACTAAAGGCTGTGCTGCGATAGTAAACGTTCGTGTAGCAGTATCACATACTTGTGTAGAACAACCTAGGGTTTGGTGGGTTACCACAATGCTTTAGGCAGATTTGAGAAGGACCGGGTTGTGGTATGTCACTACTGAAACATACAAAGGAAGACATGGTATGGTTGCTCAGTGCTACAGTATGCTATGTGAACTTGTTTTGGTAGCAAGCACCAACAACAGACTAGAGAAATGTGTTGTTGACTGCGTCAATACTACAGTAGATTAGAGAACGATATGAAAACACAGTGATAAACAGACTAATGACTTGCCAGGTTTAGTCTAAGCATATTGTAGTTCCCAATATTATATGCATAAATTACGAATTTTAACAATCCATTAATCAAGTGGATATCCTTCCTAAAAACGTACACATAGTAAACCAATCAATGTAAGATCAATATGTTTTGTCACTAGAATATATGCCTTCACAGCATCCAATATACTATCTGCCTTCACAGTATCCAATACACTATCTGCCACCACAGTATCCAATATACTATCTGCCACCACAGCATCCAATATACTATCTGCCACCACAGTATCCAATATACTATCTGCCTTCACAGTATCCAATATACTACCTGCTTTCACAGTATCCAATATACTATCTGCCACCACAGTATCC
>JABXNX010001213.1:0-13374 GCA_014843695.1 Archivesica marissinica | reverse complement strand
ATAAGAATAAAGTGTTACAAGAGAAATAATTTGGATTGGAAAACAAGCATATTAAAATGCTTATACAATTTCCTTTCCATAGTGGAGTTTGCAAACATATAAATTTAACACATTAGAGCCAGTGTATGGTAGGTATTCTTTGAGCATTGGATAGGTTTAATTCTATTTAGTTAACCTGATACTGAATTTTAATGCACACGGTGACTAATTGTTATCCTGATTCAATGCATTAATTAGTGTTGGTTTATAACATTAGTAGCTTACTAGGTACTGTCTCACACGCTGCATAGATAGGGGGTCGGACATTTGATGGTAAATGCCTAGATCTCGAAGCGCTTAGTTGCTGCTATGAAGCCTTGGACTCGTAGAAAGATGTGTTTATTGACTTCGAATGTAAGTCGGTCATCACCGTACAGTAGATTATTTAACGTATGTGCACATGGGAGATCGTGAAGATAGTGTTGGCGCAATGCATGGCATCTTGGACATTGAAACAGGAAGTGGAATGTAGTCTCTACAACGCCGTATATGCACAGAGGAGAAGGAACAATATTTCTTCTGTGAAGATCGAAGCTTAGCGCACTGCACCCCAACCGAAGGCGTTTGTGATATACTTGGTTTTTCCTATTGCCAATGTTGTAAATTGTTTTCTTTTGTTTAGCTCTAGTATTAAGCTTGCTTTTAAATTTTTCTATGGTTTAGGCATTTTTAAGTTCTTGTGGAAGTATATTCCACTGGCGAATAGTTAGAGGCAGAAAAGAAGAAGCATGCGATTGAGTTTTGCAGTGAATATTGGGTATAGCTGTAAGTGATCGTAAGGCATATGTCTGATTTGGCTGGGGTGGAATTAGATTTGACAGGTAAGCGGGTGAAAGTCCATTTTTCATCTTATAAAGTAAGACAAGGCGATGCTTGCGTCGCCTTTCAGCTAAAGTATCCCAGCTAAGATCAGTATAGAGTCTGTCGGTGTTACAGTATTTGGTAGCACCTGTGATAATTCTAGCTGCTTCTAATTGAACGGATTCGATGTCGCATTTGATCTTGTTCGTACAGTTTTCCCAGACAACATCAGCGTACTCCAAGAGGGGCCTAATGAATGATATATACTTTTTTTCTAGGCTACAACGAGATAAGAGAAATTTTAGACTTCTTAAGATGCCAATGCGTTGCCATGCCTTGTTAATGAAAGCCTGTATGTGCGATATCCATTTGGCATCCTCGGAAAAGGTGAGTCCAATATGTTTGTGAGTACTGACTTGTGGGATAGGATTACCATCAATATATAACTGGGGATGAATAGGTTTCCTGAGCTTACGAGAGAAGATCACGGATTCAGTCTTGGAAGGATTAAAGGAAACAAGCCAAGCTTTCGACCAGTTGATGATCCGGGAAAGATCATGGTTGAGAATATTTGCGGAATCAACAACGTCTTCTACAACAATATAAAGACTAGTATCGTCTGCAAATAATCGAATATTTGCACGAATATCGTTTACAATGTCATTGGTGTATATTAGAAAGAGCAATGGACCGAGGATGGATCCTTGGGGAACACCTGCATCTATGGATGAAATATCGGATGTAGAATTTGCCAAGACAACATGTTGCATTCTATTTGAAAGATATGAGGAGAACCAGCCAAGTAAGGGACCTTGAATGCCGATAGAAGAAAGTTTATGAAGTTGCCAAACTCTATCAAAGGCCTTGGATATGTCACAAAATACAGCACGAACTTCCTTACCATCATCTAACGCTTCACTAATGTCGTTATACAGAAGTGTCAGCTGGTTGACAGTGGAATCGCCCTTGGTAAAACCAGATTGGTAAGGTGTAAGGATTGCGTTGGAAATAACGTAATTATATAGGTTTTTATGGATACTGCGTTCCATGAGCTTACCCAGACAACTGAGAAGAGAGATAGGTCTATAGCTGATTGGTTTTGAAGTGTCTGATTTCTTGAAAATTGGGCAGACATTTGCCAATTTCCATGAAGAAGGAACACATGAGTTCGAAAGTAGTTTGTTAAAGTACGGTGATTAGAGGGACTGCTAGAGAATCTATACCTTCTTTGATGAGACGTGGACTCACCAGATCTGGGCCACTTGCCTTGCTTGGATTTACACATGAGATAGCATCTTTAATATCTTGGGGCGAAATGTTTATATTAGCGATGGAGCATTCCATGTGTGTGGTGTGTGGAAGAGGATGATCCATATCATCAACGGTTGACTGTTTAGTGAAGTAGTTATTCAGTAGATCAACTTTATCTTTATCTGTTTGTGCTTCGATTGAACCGTCAATGAGTGTTGGAATGGTTGAGGATTTGTTTTTTTTCGTCAATTGTTTAGCTAGTTTAAACCAAGCTTTAGCTGTTATGTTGCCCGAGTTTATTTGATTTATAATTTTGTTTTGATAATCTGCTTTGGTTTTACGAATTATATCTGTAGTTTCATTTCGGCTTTTCCTAAATTCGGCCCAGTCATTCTCAGTATTAGTATGTTTAGCTTTTTGATGTTTTTTGTTACGTTTCTTTATCTGGTTTCGCACTGCACCATTAATCCAAGGAACATCAGCTGGACGAATAATTACATTTCTGTTAGGAATGCTTTCTGCTGCTGCATGTAGTATTGAATTAGCAATGCAGTTTGCAGTATCATTAAGAGTAGTACTATTATCGATGAAGCTCCAGTCGATTGTTCTGAGGGTGTCGTTAAATTTGACATAATCTCCTTTATCGTAGAGCCAGATACGGCGCTTGAAATGTGTATGCTTTGGTTTGGGGTTTTTTGTGGTGGAGGGGTTTGTGGGGTGGGGGGGGGGGGGGGGGATGGGGGGGGGGTTTGTTTGGGGGGGGTTTTTTTGTTTTTGGGGGGGGGGTTGTTTGATGGGGGGGGGGTTGTGTGTGGGTGTTGTGGGGGGGGTGGTGGGGGGGGGGGGGGGGGGGGGGGGGGGGGGGGGGGGGGGGGGGGGGGGGGGGGGGGGGGGGGGGGGGGGGGGGGGGGGGGGGTGGGGGGGGGGGGGGGGGGGGGGGGTGGTGGGGGGGGGGGGGGGGGGGGGGGGGGGGGGGGGGGGGGGGGGGGGGGGGGGGGGGGGGGGGGGGGGGGGGGGGGGGTGGGGGGGGGGGGGGGGGGGGGGGGGGGGGGGGGGGGGGGGGGGGGGGGGGGGGGGGGGGGGGGGGGGGGGGGGCGGGGGGGAAATCTCAGGACTGAAACAATTGGACAATGAAATCGGATGAGGTTGGGGACGAAAGGGTCAGCAACGAAACTGGTTAGACTGTGTTGGGAATATTTAATAAACATGAGATCGATTAGTGAAGCGCAATGTTCAGTGAAGTGGGTCGTTGAATTGATAAGTTGTTGCGCATGCAGGGAATTGATAAGTCTGCTCATTTTGTTCGACTCAGATGAACTGATGTTGATGTTAAAGTCGTCCGAAACAATTACATTATCAACACGCTGGCTAAACGCCTGATCGAGGGAGTGTTGCATGTTTAACCACTGGGTATTGTTTGAGTCAGGAGGACGATATATTCCACCAACAAGTAGCTTACGCTGGCTAACACATAATTCAACCCATAGAGCCTCTACACCATTTACGTGAAGGTCTGTTCGCTCAGTAGCATGTATGGTGTCTCGGACGTATATCGCAACTCCACCTCCAATTCGATAGTTTCTGTCACATCTAAACACGTTTGTAAAATTAGTTATATAAATGTCATCATTAGTGATGTTATCAGACAGCCATGTTTCAGTGAAGACAAGTACATCATATGGTTGAGCCTCGACAGCAAGAATATCAAGCTTGGGCTTCAAACTTTGAATATTAAGATGCATTATACTCAAACCACTGTTTGTGAGAGCTGAATATGATTCTGCAGCGGAGGTAAACGACAATTCAGATGAAACCGACTAATTAGAAGGACCGGGGTTTGATTCAATATCCCCTGACCTAAGAAGAAGTATTATAATAAGCTGCAAATAAGTCATGTTATGAAGGGGCAAAGAATAAGACTCCAGGGATGTTGCATAGAGGCGGCCAGGAACAATATGGCTACATATTGAAATCATCTTTATACGGAGAGAAGAAATACCACACTAGCCGCCTGATGTCTGAAACGCGCGCTCGAGTATCTAACATTAAAACCAGCAGAAGTCGACAATCCCAATCAACAGCGTGTGTGACAGTGTAGTAAAATGCAAAGGGGAAAAAGATGAAAAAAATCATACGGAATTCTGTAAGTGTTGTGGTAAGGACATTAAAGACTCGCATTGGTAAACTTCATATAAATACAGTGGCAAATTTAAAAGATAAATCATATGTGACTATGTATTCTGCTTATGAATACTGGCTATAATAAATTGGTTGTTTATTTCATTCATGATATAGATCATAAATATTCAATCAAAATGTTATTTTTATATATATTACAGTCATTGTATAGGGGCATCAACTCCAGTATGAAAATTCATTTACAATATTCAGCTAGTTGCAATGCAACGAATTATTAAAGGGAATGTGGACATATTGGTCAAATATACAGCATGCGATCATCGTACATACAAAACTTTGAATGTGCATGTTCTAGCAACTTCAGATTTATACGCTTATTAATAATTGACTAACATGAATAAAGAACGTGCTATTGATGACCAAAATATCACACGCACCTTTGCATGTTATACCCTAACATAGTAATAGAGAATCATGTATCTGAAACTTCATAATTATAACAACATGGTCCCTGAAAGAGATTGCATACTACGATAAACCTACGTTAAATCTTAAAGTATTCGTATTCACCTCGCCTTGCTTTACATCTTTGACACAGTCAAAATTGTCAGTTTAAGTTCCATTAATACGTAAACATGATTTTACACTCTCGTATATTTTTGGCAACATCTTAACTAAATTAGTTGAAGCTCCATACTGTAATAGCTTAAAGCAAATACCGTTTATGTAGACTACATCGAAAGCTTTACGAAAATCAACGAAAGCACACTAAAGTTTCTTCTTTTCTTGAGAAATAACTTTGTTTATAATCGAGGTTAAAACAAAAATACAATCTACAGTGCTTTTTTCTTTACGAAAACCAAACTGAAAATTTGATAAGAGTTCATTTGCCTCAGCCCATTTTCGAAGACGTGTATCCACCACAATTGAAAATATTTTCGAAAACATACTGGTAAGCCTAATACCTCTATAATTATTTACATTATTTAGATCTCCTTTCTAAGAACAGGAACAATAACACCTCTGGTCCAACTAACTGGATACATACAATTTATATACATGTAGTTAAAAAGCTTACATAATAATGGCGCCAGTGTATCTTTGCATTCAATAAACATTTCAGGAGTTAAGCAATCAATACCTCCACTTTTACCTTGCTTTAGTGCAGATATTGCTTTATAAATTTCATCAACAGTAAACAAATTATCAAGTTGATCGACGATAATTAAATTATTATTTAACAAATCATTGTCAACATCATTATTAGAGAAATCAGTATTATCTGAAAAAACATTATCGGAACTTATAGTGCTTCCTTTTTTCTTATTTGATTTTAATTTTCTTATTTCTTTCCACAATTGCTGTGGTTGTGACGAGGCTAAGCTATGCATATTATTTCTGTGTTTGGCCTTAAACATACCACTGGCTTTTCGGTTAGCACAACGGTACATGCGGCGTTTGTCGACTAATAGATCACCGTTATGACTGGATTTGTTTTTCCTATAAATTGCCTTCGCTGAGCGAAATTCACGTCTAGCCGTTTCACATTCCTGTGTATACCACGGACTTTTAAATTTACGTTTACTGTTAGGCTTCGTCAAATTCATAGACCTACCAAAAACAGTATAAACATTTGTATATAAGATATTGGCCCAACTATCTACACCCGTATCAATATCAGTATTAGATAAAATAATGTTATCAACAATATATTCAAGGTTAATTATTTCATAATCAATCATCATCTTATAATCCGGGCTTTTTTCTTTGTCCCAAAAGATTTTATCAATATATTTATCATTTGTATCTAACTCTATTGGCATTTTATTAATACACAAATCAATCTGTATAGGTACATGATGAGAACATGTATATAAATCATGAATAACAAAATCAGAAATATATTGAAAAAAATAATATGACATAATTACATAATCAATCAAAGTAGAGCCAAGAGATGACACGTATGTAAAACTACCAATCTCACTGTCGTCCCCAATGCGACCATTAACAACCTTCAAATTGCTACTTAAACAAATATCTAACAGCTTATTTCCAGAAGAATTAACAGTTTTATCCATAGAAAATCTAACTGGAAGGTAACCCGGATAACACAATTGATCATGTTCATCTTTGCATACTGTATGTATATATTTATCATAATCATGAGTCTTTGAAAAAATATCAGACCGTTCACCACACCTAGCATTTAGATCCCCAATAACCGATACTTTACCATATTCTTGATATTTGCGAATAATATTTTCTAACATCTCAAAGAAACCAATATGATGTGATAAATAATAGACAGAGTTACTACAAGCAATTAAGCGGAACAGATTGGTACGTTTGCTACATGTGTATTTCTTCCAACTGTATAGATAATTAGATAGTGTACAACATAACTATTTGGGAAATAGTTACAATGAAAACAACAAATTACAAATTGTTTACCCATTGGATATACTGTAGCATATCTGTCAAATAATAAACATAATATGAGAAAATGGAAGAAAATTGATGACATGTAGTGCAAATGAAACAACGATAAAAACAGAGGAAACAACTTAAGAGGACCTACATATGTTTCGTGAGTATGCAGGGGCAGTAACTGACCGATGGCTCTCAATAGATATTGTACAACATAACTATTTGGGAAATATTTACAATGAAAGAATTTGCAGATAAAGTCCGATTTATCCCTAAATATAGCGGTCCTTTCAGTTGGAATCCTTTGTTGGCATATAGTAAATTTACATTATATATTACATTAATTCAACTGTTATGGCTCCCTGTTGTTATGATTGTTGTGTTTCGTTAAAATAAATAAAGATAATTTAACATTGCATCCAATTCGCACTGATATAATTATGTAGAAAACAAGTGTTGAGATACTGTTGTTATATTTGTTTATATGTATGACACATTGTGTTGAAAATATGATGTATATACTAGACTGAAATAAAGACTAAATAAACATACATTTACTGCAGCAAACTCATTTCAAAAGCAAAGGAATGTATGAGAGCGTCCATCTGTTAAACTCTATACGTGTGTGTACACAGTTCACGCACGTGTGCTGTTTGAAACTGCCAGATCAACTCATTGCCGTCTTAGATATTTAGCACACCGAATGTTATGCACGCTATATTTAGCTTACGGAATTCCAGATATGTCCCTCTTCACATGTATATACTATTCAAATATCTTGACATACAGGAACATCCATGTAGGCGTTCTCCGGAAAGTATGTGGATGTGCTTCTTTAATTCGTGGGGCTGAAGGAACATCTTCATAAATACGTACTACTCATTCATTTGACCGTTCTCCACTATGAATGTGCACGAGATCCATAAACATTCTAGACTGACAGTAAATCAAATTACATTTCACTTATATGACCGTTCTCTGTTATACTTGAGCAAGTGCCACTTCAAACTGACAAAATGGCTAAAAGTTGTATTACATGTATCACACGTGAGGCATTTCTCCAGTATGTGTGCGAATGTGAACGTTTAAAGCCGTATTACATATTCCACACTCGTGTCGCCGTTCTCCGGTATGAATGTCCAGGTGTTGCTTCAATTTAGAGGACTAGGTAAACGTTGTATTGCATATTTCACACTAATGTGGCCGTTCTTCAGTATGTATGTGCGTGTGCCGCTTTAAATGACCAGACTGAATAAAAGCCTTATTACATATTTCACACTCATATGGTCGTACCCCGGTATGTATGACCATATGCTTCTTTAAATTACCAGACAGACGGGACGACTTATAACATATTGCACAGGTATGTGGTCATTCTCCAGTATGTATGAACATATGCTGCTTTAAATAGCTAGACTGACTGAAAGCCTTATTACATATTTCACACTCATGCGGTCGTTGTCCGGTATGTTTGAGTATATGTTGCTTTAATGTTCCAGACCGACTGAAAGCTTTATTACAAATTCCACACGCATATTGTCGATCTCCGGTATGTATGAGCATATGCCGCTTTAAAGTGCCAGACCGGCTGAAAGCTTTATTACACATTCCACACTCATGTTGTCGATCTCCGTTATGTATGAGCATATGCCCCTTTAAACAGCTAGAATGACTGAAAGACTGATTGCATAGTTCACACACATGTGGTCGTTCTCCAGTATGTATGAGAATATGTTGCGTTAAAGTTCCAGATTGACGGAACGGTTTATTACATATTTCACACACATACGGTCGTTCGCCAGTATGTATGAGCATATGTCTCTTTAAATGGTTAGACAAACTGAAAGCCGCATTACATATTTCACACACATACGGTCGTTCTCCAGTATGTTTTAGCATATGCCGCTTTAAATGGCTAGACCAACGGAACGCTTTATTACATAGTTCACACTCATACGGTCGTTCTCCAGTATGTATGAGCATATGCTTCTTTAAATGGCTAGACGAAGTGAAAGCCGTATTACATATTTCACACACATATGGTCGTTCTCCAGTATGTATGAGCATATGTTGCTTTAAAGTTCCAGATTGACGGAACGCTTTATTACATATTTCACACACATACGGTCGTTCTCCAGTATGTATGAGCATATGCTTCTTTAAATGGCTAGACAAACTGAAAGCCATATTACATATTTCACACACATACGGTCGTTCTCCAGTATGTATGAGCATATGCCCCTTTAAATGGCTAGACCGACGGAACGCTTTATTACATATTTCACACACATACGGTCGTTCTCCAGTATGTATGAGCATGTGCTCCTTTAAATGGCTAGACTTATTGAAAGTCTTTCTACATGTTCCACACGCATGTGGCCGTACTTGAATGGTGATGCCCTGCATTATACTTCTTGATATTGTGAGAATCCATAGATTATGTTAATACATCCTTTATTCGCACTATATGCATATGAATTGTCAAGGTTGATACGTTCTTATACAGCATAACATCTTTCTAACATCAAGTTCACATTTTGAAAATAATGAGCATATATGAAGAGTTCCTCAATTAAATAAGGGAACCGATGATATTTCCGCGACTGTTATTCTAGTGAATATTAAATTGATGATCCTTAATGGACGAACATGAATATGTTCATAGTACAAATACTTAAATAAATGAACTCATCTAGATCTGTAAACATCGTGTTTCATCTCCTGGAAGTAAACAACATATTAAATATTTACATGTGATAAATGCACTTTTCAAATAGTTATTGGCCATTCCAACCGCTTATTGTATAAAGTCATAATTCGGTCATACTGACCATATCATCATCATCATCACCATCATGAGTAGCCATGTTCAACGAATGGGATATTCACCTCATATCGTATAACTTAGGGTATATACGTCGCCATATACGGTAGATGATAGAACAATATATGCGTCGCCAGTTGTGTTTTATTTTACGAGCAATACCCACCATCCTATTTTGTTGTTGATAATTTATTTGTGGCTGCTTCATAGAGTTCAAATGCATAATAAAACAAGATATTGGGAATCTGGAAACAGGCTGCTTAAGTTCTACATTCTAGTTCTATATAATACTTAGTGAAATAGAGTGTTAATGCACTACATACTAAGGTTAAAAACAGACATCATGTTACATTAGTGATACCGTGGCCAGCCGCACATGTGGAAGTCGTGATAGCGCAGTGGATGCGCGTTCGCTCCAGATGCGAAAGGTCCGGAGTTCCAGCCCCACTGGAGCCGTTACGATTGTGCCCTTAGGCAAGGCATTTAAATTCCACGTTGTCTCTTCTCTCTCCCTCGTGGCGATGGATTCCATTAGGAATGAGGTCTCGAGAGTGATTTATATAAGTTGAAATAACTTGTTTCGCAATCGAGGTAAAATAAATTTGTATAAAACCGCTAAGCCAAAAACGGTTAAGCTGGAGCTGGACTGTATATAGTTGAGGATGCCATTCCAGAGATGTATTAGTTTGGGGGGAAGAGTTTATATGGTATTGGGTTCGGGACTGAGGAATTAAGTAGTTCAGGTTCCTTGTATCTGCTAGGTGGTTTTGGTCGGCGCATACGAAATTTATTTTGATTTTATATAGGTATTTTACTGATGATTGTATGCGTCGATATTCAAGTGTTTGCCAGTTCAGGGAATTGATCATTTTCTTACACTGCTTGTATAGTTATAGTCATTGCAGACATGTGTGCGGCTGATCTTTGCACTCTTTCTGCTTTATAGGTGAGAGATTTTTGCCAGGGGTGCAAGACGGTTGAGCAATACTCGAGTAGAGGACGTACATAGGTGTTATAAGCTTTTTTGTTGACTTTCTTGTTACCGGTCTTTACATTCCTTTTGGTGAATCTGAGAGAATTAGTAACTTTGGAGCAGATGTTGTTTATGTGGGTAGACCAGTTTAAATCTTTACTAACTGCAACACCTAGATATTTGGCGGAATCGTTTGATTTTAGTACCATGTTATGGAGTGTGTAAGGGAAAATAAGTGGTTTCCTTTTGCGAGTTATTCTCAACACCTCGCACTTGTCTGGATTGAATCCATGGATCAGTCCCATTCCAATTATTCAAGAGCATTGAGGTCACTTTGGAGGATTTGTGCATCAGAGGCGGATTTTACTGTGAGATACAATACATTTTTATGGTGTCATCTGCGAACAGTCTAGCTTTACTCTTGGTGGAGTTGGGGAGGTCATTAATGTAGGCTAGAAAAAGGTATGGTCCTAATACAGAGCCTTGCGGGACCCCAGAGATGACAGGCAGTGCATCAGAAGTGCAGCCATCCACAACGACATTTTCGGGACGGCCCTTTAGGAATGACTTGATCCACCGTGATACCAGAGGGTGGACACCCAGCTCATTAAGATTGTATATTAATTTGTTGTGATCAACCTTGTCAAACGCTTTATTAACATCCATAACAAAAATATCAGTTTGTTACTGGCGATACAGGTGACCAATAACACCGGTTTGACTGTAATCAGATAGAACGCTGACAAGCAACATAAATACACAAGTTTGACATAAAGAAATACTTTCAAAATAAATCATATGTGCAAGCGGTGATAAAAAAACGTAAATATATTCACACACAATCATCATAATGTATCTGTTGCCACTATTTTATTTGGATGGGTGTTTTCTTTTATGTTTTCCAATGAATGATCGAATTTTCTTAGGTAATATATTCTAATGAATTTGTTTTGTCTGTAGTTTTCAATTTTGACAGCAAACAGAAACTAACTAGACCATTATACCGGAACTATTTCTTATTAAGGACCTTCACAATAACACAAGTGGTTGTGCGGTTGTGTATTGAATAGAAATGAAGTATCCGATAGAGCAAGTTAAAATGAATTAAATATGAGAACAACTATAATATTATCCGAAATCATTGGAAATAATAAGTATTTAAACACAAATATCCTCTATGTCTAAAATCAGTAACAACACGCACTATAAATCATGAATATAAATTTCCAGTCAAATAGTATTGGATAATTTTCCAGTCAAATAGTATTGGATAATTTCATAACTCACAAGTAGATAAGTTGTTACTTAATTCTCTTAAAATAAATTACTCACTAGCATTCATTATCATATCTATTTTTAAATACATGGTTTGACCAAAGCGTTCGGTGTTATGTGCGTAGTTATGAGAATATGTTGTGGTGTATCTGCGTAATTATGAGAATCTGTTGTGATATATCCACGTAGTTATGAGAATATGTTGTGGTATATCCGCGTAATTATGAGAATCTGTTGTGATATATCCACGTAGTTATGAGAATATGTTGTGGTATATCCGCGTAGTTATCAGAATAAGTTGTGATATATCCACGTAGTTATGAGAATATCCACATAGTTATGAGAATCTGTTGTGGTATATCCGCTTAGTTATGAGAATCTGTTGTGGTATATCCGCGTAGTTATGAGAATCTGTTGTGATATATCAACGTATTTATGAGAATATGTTGTGGTATATCCGCGTAGTTATGAGAATCTGTTGTGGTATATCCGCGTAGTTATGAGAATATGTTGTGATATATCAACGTATTTATGAGAATATGTTGTGGTATATCCGCGTAGTTATCAGAATATGTTGTGATATATCCACGTAGTTATGAGAATATGTTGTGATATATCCACGTAGTTTTGAGAATATGTTGTGATATATCCACGTAGTTATGAGAATCTGCTGTGGTATATCCGCGTAGTTATCAGAATATGTTGTGATATATCCACGTAGTTATGAGAATCTGTTGTGGTATATCCGCGTAGTTATGAGAATATGTTGTGATATATCCATGTAGTTATGAGAATATGTTGCGATATATCCACGTAGCTATGAGAATCTGTTGTGGTATATCCGCGTAGTTATGAGAATATGTTGTGGTATATCTGCGTAGTTATGAGAATATGTTGTGGTATATCCGCGTAGTTATCAGAATATGTTGTGATATCCACGTAGTTATGAGAATATGTTGTGATATATCCACGTAGTTTTGAGAATATGTTGTGATATATCCACGTAGTTATGAGAATCTGCTGTGGTATATCCGCGTAGTTATCAGAATATGTTGTGATATATCCACGTAGTTATGAGAATCTGTTGTGGTATATCCGCGTAGTTATGAGAATATGTTGTGATACATCCACGTAGCTATGATAATCTGTTGTGGTATATCCGCGTAGTTATGAGAATATGTTGTGGTATATCCGCGTAGTTATGAGAATATGTTGTGGTATATCCGCGTAGTTATGATAATCTGTTTAGATATATCCGCGTAGTTATGAGAATATGATGTGGTATATCAGCGTAGTTATGAGAATTTGTTGTGGTATATCCGCGTAGTTATGAGAATATATTGTGGTATATCCGCGTAGTTATGAGATTATGTTGTGGTATATCCACGTAGATATGAGTATATGATGTGGTATATCCATATATTAATGAGAATATGTTGTGTTATATCCGCGTAGTTATGAGAATATGTTGTGGTATATCTGGGTAGTTATGAGAATACCGGCAGGGAAGACTTACGCACTCTGCTTCCTTTTCGCCTAGAACTAGGCTATCCAGCGGTGGAGGCTGAAAGCGGAGGGTGACAAGCACACGACACACAGCGGACCACACTTCGCATCAATAAACCAATTTACACACATAGCC
>JABXNX010001212.1:0-13381 GCA_014843695.1 Archivesica marissinica | reverse complement strand
TTAGAGCATTGATGCATACATCCAGGCTGACTGGTTAGAGCATTGAGGCATACATCCAGTCTGACTGTTTAGAGCATTTAGGCATACATCCAGGCTGACTGGTTAGAGCATTGATGCATACATCCCGGCTGACTTGTTAGATCATTGATGCATACATCCAGACTGACTGGTTAGAGCATTAATGCATACCTCCAGACTGACTGGTTAGAGCATTGAGGCAAACATCCAGACTGACTGGTTAGAGCATTGAGGAAAACATCCAGGCTGACTGCTTAGAGCATTGAGGAAAATATCAAGGCTGACTGGTTAGAGCATTGATGCACACATCTAGACTGACTGATCAGTGAGGCAAACATCCAGGCTGACTGGTTAGAGCATTGATGCATACATCCAGGCTGACTGGTTAGATCATTGATGCATACATCCATACTGACGAGTTTTAGAATTGAAGCATACATCCAGGCTGACTGGTCAGAGCATTGATGCATACATCCAGACTGACTGGTTAGAGCATTGAGGCATACATCAAGGCTGACTGGTTAGAGCATTGATGCATACATCTAGACTGACTGATCAGTGAGGCAAACATCCAGGCTGACTGGTTAGAGCATTGATGCATACATCCAGACTGACTAGTTAGAGCATTGAGGCATACATCCAGACTGGCTGGTTAGAGCATTGAGGCAAACATCCAGACTGACTGGTTAGATCATTGATGCATACATCCAGACTGACTGGTTAGAGCATTGAGGCATACATCCAGGCTGACTGGTTAGAGTATTGATGCATACATCCAGACCGACTGGTTAGATCATTGATGCATACATACAGACTGACTGGTTAGAGCATTGAGGCATACATCCAGACTGACTGGTTAGAGCATTGAGGCATACATCCAGACTGACTGGTTAGAGCATTGATGCATACATCCAGGCTGACTGGTTAGAGCATTGAGGAAAACATCCAGGCTGACTGGTTAGAGCATTGAGGAAAACATACAGGCTGACTGGTTAGAGCATTGATGCATACATCCAGACTGACTTGTTAGAGTATTGAGGCAAACATCCAGGCTGACTGGTTAGAGCATTGATGCATACATCCAGACTGACTGGTAAGAGCATTGATGCATACATCCAGACTGACTGGTTAGAGCATTGAGGCATACATCCAGACTGACTAGTTAGAGCATTGAGGCATACATCCAGACTGGCTGGTTAGAGCATTGAGGCAAACATCCAGACTGACTGGTTAGTTCATTGAGGAAAACATCCAGGCTGACTGGTTAGAGCATTGATGCATATATCCAGACTGACTGGTTAGAGCATTGAGGAAAACATCCAGGCTGACTGGTTAGAGCATTGATGCATACACCCAGACTGACTGGTTAGAGCATTGATGCATACATCCAGGCTGACTGGTTAGAGCATTGAGGAAAACATCCAGGCTGACTTCTTAGAGCATTGAGGAAAACATCAAGGCTGACTGGTTAGAGCATTGATGCATACATCCAGACTGACTGATCATTGAGGCAAACATCCAGGCTGACTGGTTAGAGCATTCATGCATACATCCCGGCTGACTGGTTAGAGCATTGAGGTATACATCCCGACTGACTGGTTAGAGCATTGATGCATACATGCCGGCGGACTGGTTAGAGCATTGAGGCAAACATCCAGGCTGACTGGTTAGAGCATTGATGCATACATCAAGGCTGACTGGTTAGATCATTGATGCATACATCCCGGCTGACTAGTTAGAGCATTGAGGCAAACATCCAGACTGACTAGTTAGAGCATTGATGCATACATCCAGACTGACTGGTTAAAGCATTGAGGCAAACATCCAGACTGACTGGTTAGAGCATTGAGGCATACATCCAGGCTGACTGGTTAGAGCATTGAGGCATACATCCAGACTGACTGGTTAGAGCATTGAGGCATACATCCATACTGACTAGTTAAAGCATTGAGGCATACATCCAGACTGACTGGTTAGAGCATTGAGGCATACATCCAGACTGACTGGTTAGAGCATTGAGGCATACATCCAGACTGACTGGTTAGATCATTGAGGAAAACATCGAGGCTGACTGGTTAGAGCATTGATGCGTACATCCAGACTGACTGGTTAGAGCATTGAGGCAAACATCCAGGCTGACTGGTTAGAGCACTGATGCATACATCCAGACTGACTGGTTAGAGCATTGATGCATACATCCAGACTGACTGGTTAGAGCATTGAGGCATACATCCAGACTGACTAGTTAGAGCATTGAGGCATACATCCAGACTGGCTGGTTAGAGCATTGAGGCAAACATCCAGACTGACTGGTTAGATCATTGATGCATACATCCAGACTGACTGGTTAGAGCATTGCGGCATACATCCAGACTGACTGGTTAGAGCATTGAGGCATACATCGAGGCAGACTGGTTAGAGCATTGATGCATACATCCAGACCGACTGGTTAGATCATTGATGCATACATCCAGACTGACTGGTTAGAGCATTGAGGCATACATCCAGACTGACTGGTTATAGCATTGAGGCATAACATCCAGACTGACTGGTTAGAGCATTGATGCATACATCCAGTCTGACTGGTTAGAGCATTGAGGAAAACATCCAGGCTGACTGGTTAGAGCATTGAGGAAAACATACAGGCTGACTGGTTAGAGCATTGATGCATACATCCAGACTGACTTGTTAGAGTATTGAGGCAAACATCCAGGCTGACTGGTTAGAGCATTGATGCATACATCCAGACTGACTGGTAAGAGCATTGATGCATACATCCAGACTGACTGGTTAGAGCATTGAGGCATACATCCAGACTGACTAGTTAGAGCATTGAGGCATACATCCAGACTGGCTGGTTAGAGCATTGAGGCAAACATCCAGACTGACTGGTTAGTTCATTGAGGAAAACATCCAGGCTGACTGGTTAGAGCATTGATGCATATATCCAGACTGACTGGTTAGAGCATTGAGGAAAATATCCAGGCTGACTGGTTAGAGCATTGATGCATACACCCAGACTGACTGGTTAGAGCATTGATGCATACATCCAGGCTGACTGGTTAGAGCATTGAGGTAAACATCCAGGCTGACTTCTTAGAGCATTGAGGAAAACATCAAGGCTGACTGGTTAGAGCATTGATGCATACATCCAGACTGACTGATCATTGAGGCAAACATCCAGGTTGACTGGTTAGAGCATTCATGCATACATCCCGGCTGACTGGTTAGAGCATAGAGGTATACATCCCGACTGACTGGTTAGAGCATTGATGCATACATGCCGGCGGACTGGTTAGAGCATTGAGGCAAACATCCAGGCTGACTGGTTAGAGCATTGATGCATTCATCAAGGCTGACTGGTTAGATCATTGATGCATACATCCCGGCTGACTAGTTAGAGCATTGAGGCAAACATCCAGACTGACTAGTTAGAGCATTGATGCATATATCCAGACTGACTGGTTAAATCATTGAGGCAAACATCCATACTGACTGGTTAGAACATTGAGGCATACATCCAGGCTGACTGGTTAGAGCATTGAGGCATACATCCAGACTGACTGGTTAGAGCATTGAGGCATACATCCATACTGACTAGTTAGAGCATTGAGGCATACATCCAGACTGACTGGTTAGAGCATTGATGCATACATCCAGACTGACTGGTTAGAGCATTGAGGCATACATCCAGACTGACTAGTTAGAGCATTGAGGCATACATCCAGACTGGCTGGTTAGAGCATTGAGGCAAACATCCAGACTGACTGGTTAGATCATTGATGCATACATCCAGACTGACTGGTTAGAGCATTGCGGCATACATCCAGACTGACTGGTTAGAGCATTGAGGCATACATCGAGGCAGACTGGTTAGAGCATTGATGCATACATCCAGACCGACTGGTTAGATCATTGATGCATACATCCAGACTGACTGGTTAGAGCATTTAGGCATACATCCAGACTGACTGGTTATAGCATTGAGGCATACATCCAGAGTGACTGGTTAGAGCATTGATGCATACATCCAGGCTGACTGGTTAGAGCATTGAGGAAAACATCCAGGCTGACTGGTTAGAGCATTGAGGCAAACATCCAGGCTGACTGGTTAGAGCATTGATGCATACATCCAGGCTGACTGGTTTGATCATTGATGCATACATCCAGACTGACTAGTTAGAGCATTGAGGCATACATCCAGGCTGACTGGTCAGAGCATTGATGCATACATCCAGACTGACTGGTTAGAGCATTGATGTATACATCCAGACTGACTAGTTAGAGCATTGAGGCAAACATCCAGACTGACTGGTTAGAGCATTGAGGCATACATCCAGGCTGACTGGTTAGAGCATTGAGGCATACATCCAGACTGACTGGTTAGAGCATTGAGGCATACACCCAGACTGACTGATCATTGAGGAAACCATCCAGGCTGACTGGTTAGAGCATTGATACATACATCCCGGCTGACTGGTTAGAGCACTGAGGAAACATCCAGACTGACTGGTTAGATTATTGAGGGACACATCCAGAATGACTGGTTAGAGCATTGAGGCAAATATCCCGGCTGACTGGTTAGAGCATTGATGCATACATCCCGTCTGACTGGTTAGAGCATTGAGGCAAACATCCAGGCTGACTGGTTAGAGCATTGATGCATACATCAAGGCTGACTGGTTAGATCATTGATGCATGCATCCCGGCTGACTGGTTAGAGCATTGATGCATACATCCCGGCTGACTGGTTAGAGCATTGAGGCAAACATCCAGACTGACTAGTTAGAGCATTGAGGCAAACATCCAGGCTGACTGGTTAGAGCATTGATGCATACATCCAGACTGACTGGTTAGAGCATTGAGGCAAACATCCAGGCTGAATGGTTAGAGCATTGATGCATTCATCCAGACTGACTAGTTAGAGCATTGATGCATACATCCAGGCTGACTGGTTAGAGCATTGAGGCATACATCCAGTCTGACTGTTTAGAGCATTGAGGCATACATCCAGGCTGACTGGTTAGAGCATTGATGCATACATCCAGACTGACTGGTTAGAGCATTGATGCATACATCCAGACTGACTGGTTAGAGCATTGAGGCAAACATCCAGACTGACTGGTTAGAGCATTGGTGCATACATCCAGGCTGACTGGTTAGAGCATTGAGGAAAACATCCAGGCTGACTGCTTAGAGCATTGAGGAAAACATCAAGGCTGACTGGTTAGAGCATTGATGCACACATCTAGACTGACTGATCAGTGAGGCAAACATCCAGGCTGACTGGTTAGAGCATTGATGCATACATCCAGGCTGACTGGTTAGATCATTGATGCATACATCCATACTGACTAGTTAGAGCATTGAGGCATACATCCAGACTGACTGGTCAGAGCATTGAGCATACATCCAGACTGACTGGTTAGAGCATTGAGGCATACATCCAGGCTGACTGGTTAGAGCATTGATGCATACATCTAGACTGACTGATCATTGAGGCAAACATCCAGGCTGACTGGTTAGAGCATTGATGCATACATCCAGACTGACTAGTTAGAGCATTGAGGCATACATCCAGACTGGCTGGTTAGAGCATTGAGGCAAACATCCAGACTGACTGGTTAGATCATTGATGCATACATCCAGACTGACTGGTTAGAGCATTGAGGCATACATCCAGACTGACTGGTAAGAGCATTGAGGCATACATCCAGGCTGACTGGTTAGAGCATTGATGCATACATCCAGACTGACTGGTTAGATCATTGATGCATACATCCAGACTGACTGGTTAGAGCATTGAGGCATACATCCAGGCTGACTGGTTAGAGCATTGAGGCAAACATCCAGGCTGACTGGTTAGAGCATTGATGCATACATCAAGGCTGACTGGTTAGATTATTGATGCATGCATCCCGGCTGACTGGTTAGAGCATTGATGCATACATCCCGGCTGACTGGTTAGAGCATTGAGGCAAACATCCAGACTGACTAGTTAGAGCATTGAGGCATACATCCAGACTGACTGGTTAGAGCATTGAGGAATACATCCAGGCTGACTTGTTAGAGCATTGAGGCAAACATCCAGACTGACTGGTTAGAGCATTGAGGCATACATCCAGACTGACTAGTTAGAGCATTGAGGCATACATCCAGACTGACTGGTTAGAGCATTGAGCATACATCCAGACTGATGGTTAGAGCATTGAGGATACATCCAGACTGACTGGTTAGAGCATTGAGGAATACATCCAGGCTGACTGGTTAGAGCATTGATGCATACATCCAGACTGACTGGTTAGAGCATTGAGGCAAACATCCAGGCTGACTGGTTAGAGCATGATGCATACATCCAGACTGACTGGTTAGAGCATTGAGGCATACATCCAGACTGACTGGTTAGAGCATTGAGGCATACATCCAGACTGACTAGTTAGAGCATTGAGGCAAACATCCAGACTGACTGGTTAGAGCATTGATGCATACATCCAGACTGACTGGTTAGATCATTGATGCATACATCCAGACTGACTGGTTAGAGCATTGCGGCATACATCCAGACTGACTGGTTAGAGCATTGAGGCATACATCCAGGCAGACTGGTTAGAGCATTGATGCATACATCCAGACCGACTGGTTAGATCATTGATGCATACATCCAGACTGACTGGTTAGAGCATTGAGGCATACATCCAGACTGACTGGTTAGAGCATTGAGGCATACATCCAGAGTGACTGGTTAGAGCATTGATGCATACATCCAGGCTGACTGGTTAGAGCATTGAGGAAAACATCCAGGCTGACTGGTTAGAGCATTGAGGCAAACATCCAGGTTGACTGGTTAGAGCATTGAGGCAAACATCCAGGCTGACTGGTTAGAGCATTGAGGCATACATCCAGACTGACTGATCATTGAGGAAACCATCCAGGCTGACTGGTTAGAGCATTGATACATACATCCCGGCTGACTGGTTAGAGCACTGAGGAAACATCCAGACTGACTGGTTAGATTATTGAGGGACACATCCAGAATGACTGGTTAGAGCATTGAGGCAAATATCCCGGCTGACTGGTTAGAGCATTTTTGCATACATCCCGTCTGACTGGTTAGAGCATTGAGGCAAACATCCAGGCTGACTGGTTAGAGCATTGATGCATACATCCGGCTGACTGGTTAGAGCATTGAGGCAATACATCCAGACTGACTGTTAGAGCATTGATGCATACATCCAGACTGACTGGTTAGAGCATTGAGGCAAACATCCAGGCTGAATGGTTAGAACATTGATGCATACATCCAGGCTGACTTGTTAGATCATTGATGCATACATCCAGACTGACTAGTTAGAGCATTGATGCATACATCCAGGCTGACGGTTAGAGCATTGAGGCATACATCCAGTCTGACTGTTTAGAGCATTGAGGCATACATCCAGGCTGACTGGTTAGAGCATTGATGCATACATCCAGACTGACTGGTTAGAGCATTGATGCATACATCCAGACTGACTGGTTAGAGCATTGAGGCAAACATCCAGACTGACTGGTTAGAGCATTGGTGCATACATCCAGGCTGACTGGTTAGAGCATTGAGGAAAACATCCAGGCTGACTGCTTAGAGCATTGAGGAAAACATCAAGGCTGACTGGTTAGAGCATTGATGCATACATCTAGACTGACTGATCAGTGAGGCAAACATCCAGGCTGACTGGTTAGAGCATTGATGCATACATCCAGGCTGACTGGTTAGATCATTGATGCATACATCCATACTGACTAGTTAGAGCATTGAGGCATACATCCAGGCTGACTGGTCAGAGCATTGATGCATACATCCAGACTGACTGGTTAGAGCATTGAGGCATACATCAAGGCTGACTGGTTAGAGCATTGATGCATACATCTAGACTGACTGATCAGTGAGGCAAACATCCAGGCTGACTGGTTAGAGCATTGAGGCAAACATCCAGACTGACTGGTTAGAGCATTGAGGCAAACATCCAGGCTGACTGGTTAGAGCATTGATGCATACATCCAGACTGACTAGTTAGAGCATTGAGGCATACATCCAGACTGGCTGGTTAGAGCATTGAGGCATACATCCAGACTGACTGGTTAGATCATTGATGCATACATCCAGACTGACTGGTTAGAGCATTGATGCATACATCCAGACTGACTGGTTAGAGCATTGAGGCATACATCCAGGCTGACTGGTTAGAGCATTGATGCATACATCCAGACTGACTGGTTAGAGCATTGATGCATACATCCAGACTGACTGGTTAGAGCATTGAGGCATACATCCAGACTGACTGGTTAGAGCATTGAGGCATACATCCAGACTGACTGGTTAGAGCATTGAGGAAAACATCAGGCTGACTGGTTAGAGCATTGGGAAACATCCAGGCTGACTGTTAAGCATTGATGCATACATCCAGACTGACTGATCATTGAGGCAAACATCCAGGCTGACTGGTTAGAGCATTGATGCATACATCCAGGCTGACTGGTTAGAGCATTGATGCATACATCCAGACTGACTGGTTAGAGCATTGAGGCATACATCCAGACTGACTAGTTAGAGCATTGAGGCATACATCCAGACTGGCTGGTTAGAGCATTGAGGCAAACATCCAGACTGACTGGTTAGTTCATTGAGGAAAACATCCAGGCTGACTGGTTAGAGCATTGATGCATATATCCAGACTGACTGGTTAGAGCATTGAGGAAAACATCCAGGCTGACTGGTTAGAGCATTGATGCATACATCCAGACTGACTGGTTAGAGCATTGATGCATACATCCAGGCTGACTGGTTAGAGCATTGAGGAAAACATCCAGGCTGACTTCTTAGAGCATTGAGGAAAACATCAAGGCTGACTGGTTAGAGCATTGATGCATACATCCAGACTGACTGATCATTGAGGCAAACATCCAGGCTGACTCGTTAGAGCATTGATGCATACATCCCGGCTGACTGGTTAGAGCATTGAGGTATACATCCAGACTGACTGGTTAGAGCATTGAGGCATACATCCCGACTGACTGGTTAGAGCATTGATGCATACATGCCGCGGACTGGTTAGAGCATTGAGGCAACATCCAGGCTGACTGGTTAGAGCTTGATGCATACATCAAGGCTGACTGGTTAGATCATTGATGCATACATCCCGGCTGACTGGTTAGAGCATTGGTGCATACATCACGGCTGACTGGTTAGAGCATTGAGGCAAACATCCAGACTGACTAGTTAGAGTATTGATGCATACATCCCGGCTGACTGGTTAGAGCATTGAGGCAAACATCCAGGCTGACTGGTTAGAGCATTGATGCATACATCCAGGCTGACTGGTTAGATCATTGATGCATACATCCAGACTGACTAGTTAGAGCATTGAGGCATACATCCAGGCTGACTAGTTAGAGCATTGATGCATAGATCCAGACTGACTGGTTAGAGCATTGATGCATACATCCAGACTGACTGGTTAAAGCATTGAGGCAAACATCCAGACTGACTGGTTAGAGCATTGAGGCATACATCCAGGCTGACTGGTTAGAGCATTGAGGCATACATCCAGACAGACTGGTTAGAGCATTGAGGCATACATCCATACTGACTAGTTAGAGCATTGAGGCATACATCCAGACTGACCTGTTAGAGCATTGAGGCATACATCCAGACTGACTGGTTAGATCATTGATGCATACATCCAGACTGACTCGTTAGAGCATTGAGGCATACAACCAGACTGACTGGTTAGAGCATTGAGGCATACATCCAGGCTGACTGGTTAGAGTATTGATGCATACATCCAGACCGACTGGTTAGATCATTGATGCATACATACAGACTGACTGGTTAGAGCTTTGAGGCATACATCCAGACTGACTGGTTAGAGCATTGAGGCATACATCCAGACTGACTGGTTAGAGCATTGATGCATACATCCAGGCTGACTGGTTTGAGCATTGAGGAAAATATCCAGGCTGACTGGTTAGAGCATTGAGGAAAACATCAAGGCTGACTTGTTAGAGCATTGATGCATACATCCAGACTGACTGATCATTGAGGCAAACATCCAGGCTGACTGGTTAGAGCATTGATGCATACATCCCGGCTGACTGGTTAGAGCATTGAGGCATACATCCAGACTGACTGGTTAGAGCATTGATGCATACATCCAGACTGACTGGTTAGAGCATTGAGGCAAACATCCAGGCTGAATGGTTAGAGCATTGATGCATACATCCAGGCTGACTTGTTAGATCATTGATGCATACATCCAGACTGACTAGTTAGAGCATTGATGCATACATCCAGGCTGACTGGTTAGAGCATTGAGGCATACATCCAGTCTGACTGTTTAGAGAATTGAGGCATACATCCAGGCTGACTGGTTAGAGCATTGATGCATACATCCAGACTGACTGGTTAGAGCATTGATGCATACATCCAGACTGACTGGTTAGAGCATTGAGGCAAACATCCAGACTGACTGGTTAGAGCATTGGTGCATACATCCAGGCTGACTGGTTAGAGCATTGAGGAAAACATCCAGGCTGACTGCTTAGAGCATTGAGGAAAACATCCAGGCTGACTGCTTAGAGCATTGAGGAAAACATCAAGGCCGACTGGTTAGAGCATTGATGCATACATCTAGACTGACTGATCAGTGAGGCAAACATCCAGGCTGACTGGTTAGAGCATTGATGCATACATCCAGGCTGACTGGTTAGATCATTGATGCATACATCCATACTGACTAGTTAGAGCATTGAGGCATACATCCAGGCTGACTGGTCAGAGCATTGATGCATACATCCAGACTGACTGGTTAGAGCATTGAGGCATACATCCCGGCTGACTGGTTAGAGCATTGATGCATACATCTAGACTGACTGATCATTGAGGCAAACATCCAGGCTGACTGGTTAGAGCATTGATGCATACATCCCGGCTGACTGGTTAGAGCACTGAGGAAACATCCAGACTGACTGGTTAGATTATTGAGCCACACATCCAGACTGACTGGTTAGAGCATTGAGGCAAATATCCCGACTGACTGGTTAGAGCATTGAGGCATACATCCAGACTGACTGGTTAGAGCATTGATGCATACATCCAGACTGACTCTTTAGAGCATTGAGGCAAACATCCAGGCTGACTGGTTAGAGCATTGAGGAATACATCCAGACTGACTGGTTAGAGCATTGAGGCAAACATCCAGACTGACTGGTTAGAGCATTGATGCATACATCCAGACTGACTGGTTAGAGCATTGAGGCATACATCCAGACTGACTGGTTAGAGCATTGAGGCATACATCCAGACTGACTGGTTAGAGCATTGATGCATACATCCAGGCTGACTGGTTAGAGCATTGAGGAAAACATCCAGGCTGACTGCTTAGAGCATTGAGGAAAACATCAAGGCTGACTGGTTAGAGCATTGATGCATACATCCAGACTGACTGATCATTGAGGCAAACATCCAGGCTGACTGGTTAGAGCATTGATGCATACATCCAGGCTGACTGGTTAGATCATTGATGCATACATCCAGACTGACTAGTTAGAGCATTGAGGCATACATCCAGACTGACTGGTTAGAGCATTGAGGCATACATCCAGGCTGACTGGTTAGAGCATTGATGCATACATCCAGACTGACTGATCATTGAGGCAAACATCCAGGCTGACTGGTTAGAGCATTGATGCATACATCCCGGCTGACTGGTTAGAGCATTGAGGTATACATCCAGACTGACTGGTTAGAGCATTGAGGCATACATCCCGACTGACTGGTTAGAGCATTGATGCATACATGCCGGCGGACTGGTTAGATCATTGAGGCAAACATCCAGGCTGACTGGTTAGAGCATTGATGCATACATCAAGGCTGACTGGTTAGAGCATTGAGGCAAACATCCAGACTGACTGGTTAGAGCATTGATGCATACATCCAGGCTGACTGGTTAGATCATTGATGCATACATCCAGACTGACTAGTTAGAGCATTGAGGCATACATCCAGGCTGACTGGTCAGAGCATTGATGCATACATCCAGACTGACTGGTTAGAGCATTGATGCATACATCCAGACTGACTGGTTAGAGCATTGAGGCAAACATCCAGACTGACTGGTTAGAGCATTGAGGCATACATCCAGGCTGACTGGTTAGAGCATTGAGGCATACATCCAGACTGACTGGTTAGAGCATTGAGGCATACATCCAGACTGACTGAGCATTGAGGCATACATCCAGGCTGACTGGTTAGAGCATTGATGCATACATCCAGACTGACTGGTTAGATCATTGAGCATACATCCAGACTGACTGGTTAGAGCATTGAGGCATACATCCAGACTGACTGGTTAGAGCATTGAGGCATACATCCAGGCTGACTGGTTAGAGCATTGATGCATACATCCAGACTGACTGGTTAGAGCATTGAGGCATACATCCAGGCTGACTGGTTAGAGCATTGAGGCATACATCCAGACTGACTGGTTAGAGCATTGAGGCATACATCCAGACTGACTGGTTAGAGCATTGATGCATACATCCAGGCTGACTGGTTAGAGCATTGAGGCAAACATCCAGACTGACTGGTTAGAGCATTGAGGCAAACATCAAGGCTGACTGGTTAGAGCATTGATGCATACATCCAGACTGACTGGTTAGAGCATTGAGGCAAACATCCAGGCTGACTGGTTAGAGCATTGATGCATACATCCCGGCTGACTGGTTAGATCATTGATGCATACATCCAGACTGACTGGTTAGAGCATTGATGCATACATCCAGGCTGACTGGTTAGAGCATTGAGGCATACATCCAGTCTGACTGTTTAGAGCATTGAGGCATACATCCAGGCTGACTGGTTAGAGCATTGATGCATACATCCAGACTGACTGGTTAGAGCATTGATGCATACATCCAGACTGACTGGTTAGAGCATTGAGGCAAACATTCAGACTGACTGGTTAGAGCATTGATGCATACATCCAGGCTGACTGGTTAGACATTGAGCAAAACATCCAGACTGACTACTTAGAGCAGAGAAAACATCAAGGCTGACGGTTAGAGCATTGATGCACAAATCCAGACTGACTGATCATTGAGGCAAACATCCAGGCTGACGGTTAGAGCATTGAGCATACATCCAGACTGACTGGTTAGATCATTGAGCATACATCCATACTGACTAATTAGAGAATTGAGGCATACATCCAGGCTGAATGGTCAGAGCATTGATACAAACATCCAGACCGACTGGTTAGAGCACACAGGCATACATCAAGGCTGACTGGTTAGATCATTGATGCATACATCTAGACTGACTGATCAG
>JABXNX010001211.1:0-13382 GCA_014843695.1 Archivesica marissinica | reverse complement strand
TTATATCTGGTAATACAGCAGTGCCAGCTAGTCTTTGACTATTATATCTGGTAATACAGCAGTGCCAGCTAGTCTGACTATTATATCTGGTAATACAGCAGTGTGAGCTAGTCTTTGACTATTATATCTGGTAATACAGCAGTGCCAGCTAGTCTGACTATTATATCTGGTAATACAGCAGTGCCAGCTAGTCTTTGACTATTATATCTGGTAATACAGCAGTGCCAGCTAGTCTTTGACTATTATATCTGGTAATACAGCAGTGTGAGCTAGTCTTTGACTATTATATCTGGTAATACAGCAGTGCCAGCTAGTCTTTGACTATTATATCTGGTAATACAGCAGTGCCAGCTAGTCTTTGACTATTATATCTGGTAACACAGCAGTGCCAGCTAGTCTTTGACTATTATATCTGGTAATACAGCAGTGCCAGCTAGTCTTTGACTATTATATCTGGTAATACAGCAGTGCCAGCTAGTCTTTGACTATTATATCTGGTAATACAGCAGTGTGAGCTAGTCTTTGACTATTATATCTGGTAATACAGCAGTGCCAGCTAGTCTTTGACTATTATATCTGGTAATACAGCAGTGCCAGCTAGTCTTTGACTATTATATCTGGTAATACAGCAGTGCCAGCTAGTCTTTGACTATTATATCTGGTAATACAGCAGTGCCAGCTAGTCTTTGACTATTATATCTGGTAATACAGCAGTGCCAGCTAGTCTTTGACTATTATATCTGGTAATACAGCAGTGCCAGCTAGTCTTTGACTATTATATCTGGTAATACAGCAGTGCCAGCTAGTCTTTGACTATTATATCTGGTAATACAGCAGTGCCAGCTAGTCTTTGACTATTATATCTGGTAATACAGCAGTGCCAGCTAGTCTTTGACTATTATATCTGGTAATACAGCAGTGCCAGCTAGTCTTTGACTATTATATCTGGTAATACATCAATCTAGTGCATAAATGAACAAAAGTTGTAACTGATCAATAATTTTATTTATTTTGTCAAATAAAACTGTACAGAATAGTAACTGAAACGTTATTTAACCCTTTATATTCGGGATACACAACCGTGTGTAATTACCCTTTCCATTCGGGATACACATTCATGTGTATTTTGGAGAGGTGACATGTACACAGCTGATTTTTGTCAAATTTGTCGTAAATAATAGCTCTTCCGGTTTCGTTTTCACTGCGCAACGTTTTGCGCAGTTAGACAGGTACTCGCCGCTAATTTTAAAACAGCCAGGAAGTGAAAAAAAAGCATTTTTCGAAGCGATATTTTCAGAAATTTCGATCGTAGAATAATAATGGCGGATGGATCTGACTTGATTAGTGATGGGAGCTATGTAGAGGTGGATTTTGATGAGACTATAGACGATTTTGTTGGGAATGGGCATGATAGAGGCCGTTTAGACTTTGACGAGATTGATCGGTACCATGATCCATTGTTAGATGGATTTTTTGCGTCGGATTCGGAGGAGGACGATGACGATTTTGATGGGTTTCACGAGCAATGGGTCCAGGATGGGTTTACCACTCGTATGAAACGCCGATTCACCATGCATCCAGGTGCTTCAGAACAACACCCTGAAGAAGCCCAACCCATGCATTATTTTGACATCCTTTGGGGGCAGGAACTCTGGAAACACCTGGTAACAGAGACCAACCGTTATGCCGAACAGGAAAGGACCAGAAACCCGCCTCCACCTTTTGCACCGAAGTGGACGCCTGTTGATGTGCCTACCACAGTGGCTGTACCCAGTGCCAGGTACCAGTGTGTACCAAGTGTGTTGCTGAACACATACTTAGTGCAGTCTGACAGTGCTTACGACAAACAGACAACAATCAAACAGATGTAGACATGTATAGTTCAGGAACAAATCAAAAATACCAACAAAAAACAATACAATTTTTAAAAAAATTCAATGATATTTAAGTTTTAAATAAAATAATTTCATTTGGACACTAACCCAGCTATTATATATTATAAAATATGGAATACCAGCAGAATAAACAGAAGAAGACCTGTGTATATAGTGTGAATACCAGTGTAGTGTTTTGTGTTGTTTTTTTTATCTCAGAAGTTCTTTCCAAATTGGAGAGGCAGTGGTTTTATTCAAAAATTCATATCTTTGGAAATATATGGAATAATTTTAAAAAAATTGGGTGCTTTTGTAATGCTTAAAATTGTGCATAATCCATACATTGGATTATATTCTTGATGTTGGATGGTAATACCAGTAATAAAGCCTGAAGACGGGGGTAGCATTTTCGTTGTGGCCCAAATTTAATTTTATCCAAAGTGTTTACTAATATTCCTTTTTATTGTGCATGCAAAATTTTGTTATGTTATATGCATGATATGAAGAATTTTATTACCTTTCCAAAAATATATAGTTATATGGGTGTTTATGAAGCATAATAAACAGCATATGCATTTAAATGTAACTACCATCAAAACAAAAGTGGATTAACAGATTTCTGATAAAATGTCCAGATATTCAGAGGTCCTTATCTGAAAGGGGTCCAGAATACAAAGGGTTAAGTACTTTTTAAAGACTGGTAAATTTGGTAACGTTTTTCTAAACTTATTTATGAAGATATAATACTTTGCTAAGAGCAATATAAAGTTTTTGGCATCAGCGTGATTTGTCTTGTCTGTGTGTAAGAAACAAACTAATTCATAATTTATACAGAAATCAAATCCTTGTTGCTTGAAATAGTTACACAAATCATTCCAAAATGTTTGGATTGGCAAGCACTCCCAAAACAAATGCTCTATGCTTTCGGTATACATAGAACAAAAGTCACATAGATTGCAATTTACTATATGTTGTTTCATTAATAACTTGTTTGTTGGAATCGCTCTATGTAGAAATTTGAACTGAAAGTTCCTAAGTTTTGTGTCAATAGTAGATGTAAATGTGTTGCTGTAAATAGTTGTCCAATTAAATGTACTGTTTGATATGATTGTTTCCCATTTACTATGCGATGTTACTGGACTAGTTGCCTCATGTTTCAATTGGAACTGATATAGGTATTTGTTTACTCTCAGTTTGTTTATGAATTCATTTAGTGTTCATGCATGTTACGGTTCGACGTATACTTGTTCCAGAGATATTTTAATTTTGAAATGGTTAGGTATGCTTGCTATTAGTGAATTATATTTAAGAAAATCATTTATATGTATATATCATATCGATGGCTCAGCGCAAAACTAGGCTAAGTCCTTTTTTGAAATTTTTACAGGAGGGCAAAAAAACTTTTTTATTTTTTTCTGTTTGGATATTTTGCAGATATTTTACTACTCTGTATGCTGGTAAACACCTAAAAACTAATGGTCATGGTCATTTTCATGCAAAACTCTGTTTTAGAGGTTTTTTATCAGTTTTTTGAGTTAGCTATAGTTTTGCACTGAAATTCAATGGTTTTTTTTTAACATGTTGGTGCAAAACTAGACCCAAGTCAAGTTAAGAATAGTTTTGCACTATTTTAACACTGGAGAGAATGGATTGTAAAAGAAGTACTAAGTCAAGTAAGGTTCCATACAACAATTTAATTTTAAAACATTTTTAAACAAAGAACAATACAAAACAGTTTAAAGAATACAATATTGGCCAGTTTCATCAATTATTTACAAGAACTGATACATGAAACTTAATTTCACTGTTACTAGAATATGGAACACCAAATCTACATAAGCTCAAATATATATATATTGCTAGCAACAAATATTCCGAGCTAGCAATACATATTTGGAGAGCTCTAAATCATCTGGAGAGTTCGCAAATTCATCTCGTAGGTTACCTTTTAGCACATTTTGTTAACTGATAACACCATACAGTTATATGATAACACCATACAGTTCTTTGATAACACCATACAATTAACTGATAACACCATACAGTTATATGATAACACCATACAGTTCTATGATAACACCATACAGTTCTATGATAACACCATACAGTTCTATGATAACACCATACAGTTCTATGATAACACCATACAGTTCTATGATAACACCATACGTTTGATAACATAGTTAACTGATAACACCATACAGTTCTATGATAACACCATACAGTTAACTGATAACACCATACAGTTCTATGATAACACCATACGTTTGATAACACCATACAGTTCTATGATAACACCATACAGTTAACTGATAACACCATACAGTTCTATGATAACACCATACAGTTAACTGATAACACCATACAGTTCTATGATAACACCATACAGTTCTATGATAACACCATACAGTTCTATGATAACACCATACAGTTCTTTGATAACACCATACAGTTCTATGATAACACCATACAGTTCTATGATAACACCATACAGTTCTATGATAACACCATACAGTTCTATGATAACACCATACAGTTCTATGATAACACCATACAGTTCTATGATAACACCATACAGTTCTATGATAACACCATACAGTTCTATGATAACACCATACAGTTCTATGATAACACCATACAGTTCTATGATAACACCATACAGTTCTATGATAACACCATACAGTTCTATGATAACACCATACAGTTCTATGATAACACCATACAGTTCTATGATAACACCATACAGTTCTATGATAACACCATACAGTTCTATGATAACACCATACAGTTCTATGATAACACCATACAGTTCTATGATAACACCATACAGTTCTATGATAACACATACAGTTAACTGATAACACCATACAGTTCTATGATAACACCATACAGTTCTATGATAACACCATACAGTTCTATGATACACCATACAGTTCTATGATAACACCATACAGTTCTATGATAACACCATACAGTTCTATGATAACACCATACAGTTTATTGTTCTATGATAACACCATACAGTTCTATGATAACACCATACAGTTCTATGATAACACCATACAGTTCTATGATAACACCATACAGTTCTATGATAACACCATACAGTTCTATGATAACACCATACAGTTCTATGATAACACATACAGTTCTGATAACACCATACAGTTCTATGATAACACCATACAGTTCTATGATAACACCATACAGTTATGATAACACCATACAGTTCTATGATAACACCATACGTTCTATGATAACACCATACAGTTCTATGATAACACCATACAGTTCTATGATAACACCATACAGTTAACTGATAACACCATACAGTTCTATGATAACACCATACAGTTTGATAACACCATACAGTTCTATGATAACACCATACAGTTCTATGATAACACCATACAGTTCTATGATAACACCATACAGTTCTATGATAACACCATACAGTTCTATGATAACACCATACAGTTCTATGATAACACCATACAGTTAACTGATAACACCATACAGTTCTATGATAACACCATACAGTTCTATGATAACACCATACAGTTCTATGATAACACCATACAGTTTTATGATAACACCATACAGTGACTTTCATATTTCTCTTTAATTTTTAATTTTTCACTCTGTGGCATTTTTGAAGGAGTTGCATCAATCACACTGGTCTTTGATGGGTTTTTGAAATGCAATATTGAAGCGAGTATCAAATATATTCCTGTACATGTTGAGTGAGACAGGAGAAACAATGTCATGTTTTGCACATTCATCTAAGTAGAGCCGGATACACTTGAGCAATGCTGAGATCTGGACTCAGATACATAATTTTTACTATCCTACAGTAATGGCTTTCAACAACAGGAAATGACTTGATGTGTGCAACTACAAAATCAACTTTATCTTCCAAAGTTCTATTTGGTCTATTATGGTGACTGCCTCTCTGATCTAACTCTACAATCTGGATATTATTTTGGGACTTTTTCACAGCTGTGTGAACTCTTTGAGGAGAAATATTCAATGTATGAAGGATAAATGTTTTGCATATTCTAACACTTGAACCATTTAATGGTAAAGTCCACATAAAAGAATTTTCTCTTTTCCTGTTACTGGTACTGGACTGTTTCTTACTCTTCTTCGTCTGTGGGACAGAATACTTCAGAAGAAACTGCCTTTGTCTCGTTGCATCTCCCAATTTCCAATAACTATGGAAAATGTCCTCTCTGTCTTCATAACTGAACATACTATGACATTTAAATCTACAGGTCACACCACAACCTTTCTTAATTTTCTTGGCCTGCTGAATGTTTCCTTTTCTGTTAATGTACCTCTGTCCAGTATTACAACTTCTTTTATTCTTATTTCTCTGCCAAATATCTGCATTTCTTGTCCTCTTTCTTCCTCTAGCTCTTTCTGTTATGCTTGAATTGCCAGAAACACATCCATCAAAACTAACATCTCCTACCACTTCATCCATGCTACTATCAGCTATGTTTTCAGCAGTTTCTTCAGCTTTGTCAAAATCCTGATTCACCACTGTGTTGTATTCACATTCATACTCAGTAATTTGTGACACACCCTGAACATTTTTTTCTTCTTCAATGACACTTTCCATGGAAATTCTGCCACTTTCCATGGAAATTCTGCCACTTTCATTCAAATTGTGACCCATTTCTATAACATAACCACTTTCAAACTTGCTATCTCCATTTTCAGGCTCTACATTCTTCCTCAGACACTGGTACTGTGATTTCTGCACCTATGTCCAAATCCATACCCACATCATCAAAGACCTCTGCTATGTCCATATCTTCACATTCAAAATAAAACAACTCCATTTTACTCCTGACAATTGGATCTATGTGTTCTTCAGTCGTTTGTGTTTTCTCTGTAACATGTGTATCACTGGACACTGTCTCTACTTCTGAACAGTAACTGTGTTCAATGCCTTTTGAAGTTAATCTATCATTTTTTTCTGGGTCGATACATCTTTCTGCTCTTCTTAAATTTACGTTTCTGTTTTCTTTTAATTTTGTTATTGTCAGAATCTAAATCAGTGGAAGAACTTGTCTCTTGAAGCAACATTTTCTTCTCAAACTTTGATGGTTGGTATTCACTACCTGAAGGTTCTCAGAATCTGAACTGGTAGTAGAATCATTGGTTAGGATCTTTGCTAGTTTTGATAATGGGATGTCATTTTCACTTGTAGATCCGTCACTCAAATCCCTTGAACAAGATGATTCTGTCTCGTCTTCAATCTTTTTCAAATTATGCTCTAGATTGTCTTTAATAATTTGCAACATACAGGCATGTTCTCCATCTGACATGTCAGAAAAGCCTTCAAAGTCATCTGATTCATTTGTACAAGTAACTATATCAACATGAGTGGCTTCAAATGGTATACATTCATTTTCTGTGTCGCCTAAGCTTGATGAGAATTTTTCTAAGAACTAGATCAAGTTCTCAAAATTACTGTGAGATTTTAACATTGCTTTTCCATCGGTTGCTATCATGCCATCAATGTTGCTTGAATGGGGGTCGAAAACGTAATACATATCATTCTCTCTAATAATTGCTGTAGTGTAGCATTTAATTGTCAAGAACACAAATGTGTCGATGGCTTTCAGTGTATGTGACAGCAGGGTTCCTTACTAGACACCGAACCTGCATTAGATCTCACTATATTTAGAAAACAATTGTTCCACTGATTTGGAAGATCATTCACTAACAGATAATCCTCTTTCTGTCCACCCATTTTAATACTGTAATATATTTTATCCCCTTCAAGTAAAATGTGGTCCAAGTCATTTTTTCTCCATTTAGAGGATTCTTTAACAGTTAAATGATGAGTCATTGCTGCAAAGCTGTTTGCAACACACTGTCTAATAAGTAATAAATATATCCTAATTATATATATTTTTTAATTATAAGATAGTAAATGGGCTGTTAAAACAAATAGCAATGCCATTTTGTGTTTTTATTTGACAAAATAAGAAAAAAATATAAAAAATAATTAAAATGTTAATTATTTCTCAGTGCAAAACTCTGTCTAAGTCAAGTTAGTACTAGTTTTGCACTGACAACCTTCATAAATTTATGAAGATGTGAGAGCAAAACTATGGTTAACTCTAGTTAGACATAGTGTTGCACTCAAAACAAGACGACCTTGAGTTAGCATATTTCATTAAAATTTCAATTACTCTGGAAATACTGGGAGTATATTCAACATCTTTTGAGGGATGAAGGGGATACTGATTCGACTTCAGAATTTGTGAAAAAAACAATTTCGACAAAATATGGAGTTAGCCTAGTTTTGCGCTGAGCCATCGATTAAAGTTCTAAGGTTAATAGGGATTCTGGCCCAATTTCCTGTTTCAATTGGAAGACGGTGATTTCTAGTCCTAAATCTAATTATATACGGTAGAACTGCCTTAGGAGTAGATGACAAATAACTTTCAAATTTCAACTCCTTTTTGAAAATCCTATAGAAAGTACTATTGCTCGAGTTGTCAACTTGTGAGTACCACTCATTTATGAACAGGTCCTGCTTAACTGTCAATCTAAGCCATTTAGTGTTTTGAGGGTAATGGTCATATCAAATGTTGTTTAGACCGCATTTATACAATATATTTCTGACATTAAAAAGCCATGGAGATTTTTTCTTAAGTATCTTGTTCGTGTAGTTATTTGACATTACATATAATTATGCTATTATACACAACGGTGCAAAGTTTTTCTGGTACGTTGTTTATGTTACAGTTGATTATACGTGTCCAGAAGGCTATTATTCGTGATTCTATCTCTATTCGTAACGGCATATGTCTGTTATAGTAGTTAATATTGCTATTTAAGAAATGAAAAATGATGAAGAAATTAGTGCATTGTTATCCAGCCATGGAAGCGTTAAGGAAATATGTAACTCGCTATTAGAATATAAACGTGAACGGAAGATAATTGACCTTTCTGCAAACGCTACTTAGGCACGCCCCCCATAGTTACAGGTGCTCGCTGTAACTACGCGAGACAAGCTATCTAACAAAATGGCGTCTTAACGCAGACCTGCATCGAGTTAATCTAGATAAAATTCCGTGGAATTTCTCAGTTTTATTTTACCCAGATATTAATATTATTAGCTATTTAGGTAATTAGACACAATTATGAATGGGACTATGTAGCCGTGTGTTTGCCATACCAGGAGTGATTATCTATCTAGGTTTCAGGCCACTAATCAAGATTAATTAAAGTGAATGGGGGAGAATAAATAAATCATAGACCGTCATTAAAATAATATATTTATTGTACATCAAAGCATTAAATTATTTACAATGACATAAAATTACATAAAAAGGTACATAGATTAATACAATGACAATGAAATGTACAGTGTGTATGTATTTTTTTATTGTATTTGTATTGTATAATCAGCAAAAAACGCATGGAAATATAGACGCCATGGTTGTAATGAAATTGATGTGAAGAGCATGATAGTTATACATGATGTAAGGGCTTGGACATATGGCACGGCTCAGCTCTAAAGCTGATAAAACACGGGCATACAAGCTAGCATCACAAATGTTTGAGCCGACCAATCAAGGTGTGAAAAATAATATATTCTCCAGTATTTGATTAATTTGTCAACAGCCCATCTCATAATTGGCGTAGGCGTGATAATATACTATTAGACGAATCAACCACAATGTTTCACTCTATATTGCCTTGTATACGAAGAAGTAGTTATACGAAACCACTGACACCCGAACAACCACATCGTGTCAACTTTGACATTAAAAGACATGAAATATGCCACCGTCTTGAGAGACTCGACCCTATGCCTCCTAGAAGACTCGAACATTAGGCCCAAAAACTGAACACCAGTACGTTCACTGAGCTAATATGGGAATCCCACAGCTCTGCACATGCATGGGTACTATTACTTCTATCTGATCCCTAGTCCACCATCCACGACAATATGTATGAACCACATGTATAATTTTAATCACCATTATACTCACATATCTCTTGTGAACAGTAGATCTATAAATGCAGAATATATTTTTTCGAAATATTTTATTATGCATAAATAAATTAATTTCAACTTACTTGTGTGCAAATATATATGTTTGCATTAATTTTGGATGTATTCAGCTTGTCGTCCACACAACTTAATCCACCTTAGACATTTTTCAAGATTTGTCTTGGGTTTGGAAATGGCACGAATTAAACGTCACCTATTAATCGATCTGGATATCTACTATCACTGTCACACAGCATACATTAATAAAACAGCCCGTAACTACATCTTTTCACCATTGTCAATGACAGACAGCATTAATTAATTTGTAATTATTTTTCAAAAAATAATTTCAGATCACGATCACTCGTTATCAGATTCGATTAAAATTTTACTAAATAACTCGTTTGTCTGACAGAACGATAAAACAATGACTCGGTGTAGTAATCAATACTATAATTGTGTGCACACATTTTATAATTGACCAATTATTAGCACAATCAGTGCTAAATTCCGATGTGCAACACTTTGATCTTGACAGTAGGCCTCTAACGGGATATTATATGGCGGTCTCTGTGATGTAGCAGTAAGTTGTTGATTACTTCCAATAAACAGTGTGACACGCTTAAATTTGATTGCTGTGTTTGCGATAAAAGAATGACTATATGGGGTCAGTCGGTGTTTTTATAGATGCATTGTTTTTAAAGCAGCTGTCTGGTATTTTGTGGTTAATATACACACTTTTAGATTTGTCCAAGGATTTTGAAATGGGTTGAATTTAACGTCGATCACCAGGATATCGACTAATTTTGTACTATAACTAACCCACACACCAAAGCTACACATTTTCAACATCATTAAAACAATTTAAAACCCGTATTTTCGATCAAATTCACGCCTTTTCAAATTTGTCTACTCGTTACTAGTTTGTCTAATATGCATTGTTTGTCTAACAAGATGGCGGCGATAAACCGTTGCCGGGGGTGTGCGCGAATGGTGCGATGCGATTGGCTAACGCCAGCTGTCAATCAAAATCGGCAGAAAGGTCAATTAGGCCTTTTAAGAAACAATTGGTTTGGCTAATATATCTATTGGAATAGTTTGATAAAGGAAGGGAATTAGTATAGTCATAGAACTATTAGGAACACATTGAAATAGTGAGGCGAATAATAAGATACGAGATATCACGAATATATGATACATGTATAGATATAAACTAAAGGAGATTGTTGTAAATGATATTATACAAAGGGAAATGATAGAATCTGTTGAGTTATAATATATGAAGGAACGTAGAGAAACCCCCTAGACAACTCCAGCGAGTCTACGATAGGATAGACCCTGGTTAGAGCATTATTGAAGGACCATAGAGAAACCCCCTAGACAACTCCAGCGAGTCTACCATAGGATAGACCCTGGTTAGAGCATTAATATCGAAACATAGACATAAGAAGAAAGAGAGGCTTGTGACAGCGTTTCAAGTTTAATTATATTTCATTCAATACTTTATACGAGTTATGCTACAGCAAGCATTTAATAAAGTGAAAAGGGAGATAATTCATCAATGACAATACAGAGAGTTATGGTTCTTGCGATCTGCTCTCCATCTCATTGCCCTCCATCACAGATTCAAGTTTCATTTGATTTCCTTCTATGCTTTTCGAGTTATGCTCGGGAAAAGAAGTACCCGGACGAACGAATGGACGGATGAACAAACGGACAGAAAGAGTGGCAACTATATGCTCTCCCTTTGGGGAGCATGAACATAGTCAGTAGTTTAATATGTTTTAGTAGTTGACAACAGAGGAGCTCAATGCGGGACGATCGGGCATATTGACGCATAGAAGCTCTATCGGACAGGAGCTCTATGCGGTTCTTTAACGACGCATATAACTCCTCGAGGAGCTCTATGGGTTAGGAGCTCTCTCTATGCGGCGTAACAGTGTTCTGAATCGATATTATATTAATGTTATTTTACAAGAAAGAGCAGTGCCTTTGTTGCTATTTAAAGATATTGTTTAGGCTGTAACTTTTATCAGTAATTAAACTATATTTCATGGACGTCAAATTAAGTGTAAAGTTAAATAATGCTTCCAGGAGACGTCCAATACTGAATAAAGTTTAAAATATATTAACACGTTACTTAGCTCAACTACGTCACCTACTAGACTACAAACAAAACGTAACACATTATACATGTCCAATTTTGTAGCACTTGCGTGACAGAATTTACACATTGTATACATGGCTGATATATGCATTGCAACTCGTACATAACATGTATCGTCATGAACAAATTGTACCAGATAAATAATACACACCATAATCATTGTTATTATCTAGTATTAACGGAACCACACACAAAAACCAAACTCTGCTTGCAATTGGCAAGACTTGCGATCGTTTATGTACAAAACAAATGTTTACAAATCTCTTGATAGATCCCATTCACAAACCAATTAAATGACGAAATTGCTTGCGAAACGATCTAAGTTTAGCATAGAACTGACGAACAATCGCACCATATCACCTGACAGAACAGAACATCTCTTTTTTTCACTCTATACATGTATAAACATGTCAACATGAGGTTTTCACAATTGACCTTTCTGCCGATTTTGATTGACAGCTGGCGTTAGCCAATCGCATCGCACCATTCGCGCACACCCCCGGCAACGGTTTATCGCCGCCATCTTGTTAGACAAACAATGCATATTAGACACACTAGTAACGAGTAGACAAATTTGAAAAGGCGTGAATTTGATCGAAAATACGGGTTTAAAATTGTTTTAATGATGTTGAAAATGTGTAGCTTTGGTGTGTGGGTTAGTTATAGTACAAAATTAGTCGATATCCTGGTGATCGACGTTAAATTCAACCCATTTCAAAATCCTTGGACAAATCTAAGTGTGTATATGAACCACAAAATACCAGACAACTGCTTTAAAAACAATGCATCTATAAAAACACCGACTGACCCCATATAGTCATTCTTTTATCGCAAACACAGCAATCAAATTTAAGCGTGTCACACTGTTTATTGGGAGTAATCAACAACTTACCGGTACATCACAGAGACCGCGAAAACATAATATCCCGTTAGGGGCCTACTGTCAAGATCAAAGTGTTGCACATCGGAATTTAGCACTGATTGTGCTAATAAGTGGTCAATTATAAAATGTGTGCACACAATTATAGTATTGATTACTACACCGAGTCATTGTTTTATCGTTCTGTCAGACAAACGAGTTATTTAGTAAAATTTTAATCAAATCTGATAACGAGTGATCGTGATCTGAAATTATTTTTTGAAAAATAATTACAAATTAATTAATGCTGTCTGTCATTGACAATGGTGAAAAGATGTAGTTACGGGCTGTTTTATTAATTTATGCTGTGTGACAGTGATAGTAGATATCCAGATCGATTAATAGGTGACGTTTAATTCGTGCCATTTCAAAACCTAAGACAAATCTTGAAAAATGTCT
>JABXNX010001210.1:0-13388 GCA_014843695.1 Archivesica marissinica | reverse complement strand
GGTTCACAGGAAGTCAATAACTGGTATTAAACTGCACGATAACCAGTATATGTAGGTCGGGGTATGGTCGATAACTGGTATACGTAGGCCTAGCTAGGTATTGGAGACTGTAAGGTATTATGGTTCACAGGAAGTCAATAACTGGTATTAAACTGCACGATAACCAGTACATGTAGGTCTGGGTATAGTCGACAACTGGTATACGTAGGCCTAGCTATTGGCGTCTGTAGGGTCTAATGGTTCACAGCAAGTCAATAACTGGTATTAAACTGCACGATAACCAGTACATGTAGGTCTGGGTATGGTCGATAACTGGTATACGTAGGCCTAGCTATTGGGTCTGTAGGTATAATGGTTCACAGCAAGTCAATAACTAGTATTAAACTGCACGATAACCAGTACATGTAGGTCTGGGTATGGTCGATAACTGGTATACGTAGGCCTAGCTATTGGCGTCTGTAGGGTCTAATGGTTCACAGGAAGTCAATAACTAGTACTAAACTGCACGATAACCAGTACATGTAGGTCTGGGTATGGTCGATAACTGGTATACGTAGGCCTAGCTATTGGCGTCTGTAGGGTCTAATGGTTCACAGCAAGTCAATAACTGGTATTAAACTGCACGATAACCAGTATATGTAGGTCTGGGTATGGTCGATAACAGGTATACGTAGGCCTAGCTATTGGAGTCTGTATGGTATAGGGGTTCACAGGAAGTCAATAACTAGTATTAAACTGCACGATAACCAGTATATGTAGGTCTGGGTATGGTCGATAACTGGTATACGTAGGCCTAGCTATTGGAGTCTGTATGGTATCGGGGTTCACAGGAAGTCTATAATTAGCATTAAACTGCACGATAACCAGACATGTAGGTCTGGGTATGGTCGATAACTGGTATACGTAGGCCTAGCTATTGGCGTCTGTAGGGTCTAATGGTTCACAGGAAGTCAATAACTAGTACTAAACTGCACGATAACCAGTACATGTAAGTCGGGGTATGGACGATAACTGGTATGCGTAGGCCTAGCTATTGGCGTCTGTAGGGTCTAATGGTTCACAGGAAGTCAATAACTGGTACTAAATTGCACGATAACCAGTACATGTAGGTCGGGGTATGGACGATAACTGGTATACGTAGGCCTAGCTATTGGCGTCTGTAGGGTATAATGGTTCACAGGAAGTCAATAACTGGTACTAAACTGCACGATAACCAGTACATGTAGGTCTGGGTATGGTCGATAACTGGTATACGTAGGCCTAGCTATTGGCGTCTGTAGGGTCTAATGGTTCACAGCAAGTCAATAACTGGTATTAAACTGCACGATAACAAGTATATGTAGGTCTGGGTATGGTCGATAACTGGTATACGTAGGCCTAGCTATTGGAGTCTGTATGGTATCGGGGTTCACAGGAAGTCTATAATTAGCATTAAACTGCACGATAACCAGTATATGTAGGTCTGGGTATGGTCGATAACAGGTATACGTAGGCCTAGCTATTGCGTCTGTAGGGTTAATGGTTCACAGCAAGTCAATAACTAGTATTAAACTGCACGATAACCAGTATATGTAGGTCTGGGTATGGTCGATAACTGGTATACGTAGGCCTAGCTATTGGAGTCTGTATGGTATCGGGGTTCACAGGAAGTCTATAATTAGCATTAAACTGCACGATAACCAGTATATGTAGGTCTGGGTATGGTCGATAACAGGTATACGTAGGCCTAGCTATTGGTTCACAGCAAGTCAATAACTGTATAAACTGCACGATAACCAGTACATGTAGGTCTGGGTATGGTCGATAACTGGTATACGTAGGCCTAGCTATTGGAGTCTGTAGGGTCTAATGGTTCACAGGAAGTCAATAACTAGTACTAAACTGCACGATAACCAGTACATGTAGGTCTGGGTATGGTCGATAACTGGTATACGTAGGCCTAGCTATTGGCGTCTGTAGGGTCTAATGGTTCACAGGAAGTCAATAACTAGTACTAAACTGCACGATAACCAGTACATGTAGGTCTGGGTATGGTCGATAACTGGTATACGTAGGCCTAGCTATTGGAGTCTGTATGGTATCGGGGTTCACAGGAAGTCTATAATTAGCATTAAACTGCACGATAACCAGTACATGTAGGTCTGGGTATGGTCGATAACTGGTATACGTAGGCCTAGCTATTGGAGTCTGTAGGGTCTAATGGTTCACAGCAAGTCAATAACTAGTATTAAACTGCACGATAACCAGACATGTAGGTCTGGGTATGGTCGATAACTGGTATACGTAGGCCTAGCTATTGGCGTCTGTAGGGTCTAATGGTTCACAGGAAGTCAATAACTAGTACTAAACTGCACGATAACCAGTACATGTAGGTCGGGGTATGGACGATAACTGGTATGCGTAGGCCTAGCTATTGGCGTCTGTAGGGTCTAATGGTTCACAGGAAGTCAATAACTGGTACTAAACTGCACGATAACCAGTACATGTAGGTCTGGGTATGGTCGATAACTGGTATACGTAGGCCTAGCTATTGGAGTCTGTAGGGTCTAATGGTTCACAGGAAGTCAATAACTGGTACTAAACTGCACGATAACCAGTACATGTAGGTCTGGGTATGGTCGATAACTGGTATACGTAGGCCTAGCTATTGGAGTCTGTAGGGTCTAATGGTTCACAGCAAGTCAATAACTAGTATTAAACTGCACGATAACCAGTATATGTAGGTCTGGGTATGGTCGATAACTGGTATACGTAGGCCTAGCTATTGGAGTCTGTATGGTATCGGGGTTCACAGTAAGTCTATAATTAGCACTAAACTGCACGATAACCAGTATATGTAGGTCTGGGTATGGTCGATAACTGGTATACGTAGGCCTAGCTATTGGAGTCTGTATGGTATCGGGGTTCACAGGAAGTCTATAATTAGCATTAAACTGCACGATAACCAGACATGTAGGTCTGGGTATGGTCGATAACTGGTATACGTAGGCCTAGCTATTGGCGTCTGTAGGGTCTAATGGTTCACAGGAAGTCAATAACTAGTACTAAACTGCACGATAACCAGTACATGTAGGTCGGGGTATGGACGATAACTGGTATGCGTAGGCCTAGCTATTGGCGTCTGTAGGGTCTAATGGTTCACAGGAAGTCAATAACTGGTACTAAACTGCACGATAACCAGTACATGTAGGTCTGGGTATGGTCGATAACTGGTATACGTAGGCCTAGCTATTGGAGTCTGTAGGGTCTAATGGTTCACAGCAAGTCAATAACTAGTATTAAACTGCACGATAACCAGTATATGTAGGTCTGGGTATGGTCGATAACTGGTATACGTAGGCCTAGCTATTGGAGTCTGTATGGTATCGGGGTTCACAGGAAGTCTATAATTAGCATTAAACTGCACGATAACCAGACATGTAGGTCTGGGTATGGTCGATAACTGGTATACGTAGGCCTAGCTATTGGCGTCTGTAGGGTCTAATGGTTCACAGGAAGTCAATAACTAGTACTAAACTGCACGATAACCAGTACATGTAGGTCGGGGTATGGACGATAACTGGTATGCGTAGGCCTAGCTATTGGCGTCTGTAGGGTCTAATGGTTCACAGGAAGTCAATAACTGGTACTAAACTGCACGATAACCAGTACATGTAGGTCTGGGTATGGTCGATAACTGGTATACGTAGGCCTAGCTATTGGCGTCTGTAGGGTCTAATGGTTCACAGGAAGTCAATAACTGGTACTAAACTGCACGATAACCAGTACATGTAGGTCTGGGTATGGTCGATAACTGGTATACGTAGGCCTAGCTATTGGCGTCTGTAGGGTCTAATGGTTCACAGGAAGTCAATAACTAGTATTAAACTGCACGATAACCAGTACATGTAGGTCTGGGTATGGTCGATAACTGGTATACGTAGGCCTAGCTATTGGCGTCTGTAGGGTCTAATGGTTCACAGGAAGTCAATAACTAGTACTAAACTGCACGATAACCAGTACATGTAGGTCTGGGTATGGTCGATAACTGGTATACGTAGGCCTAGCTATTGGCGTCTGTAGGGTCTAATGGTTCACAGCAAGTCAATAACTAGTATTAAACTGCACGATAACCAGTATATGTAGGTCTGGGTATGGTCGATAACTGGTATACGTAGGCCTAGCTATTGGAGTCTGTATGGTATCGGGGTTCACAGGAAGTCTATAATTAGCATTAAACTGCACGATAACCAGACATGTAGGTCTGGGTATGGTCGATAACTGGTATACGTAGGCCTAGCTATTGGCGTCTGTAGGGTCTAATGGTTCACAGCAAGTCAATAACTAGTATTAAACTGCACGATAACCAGTATATGTAGGTCTGGGTATGGTCGATAACTGGTATACGTAGGCCTAGCTATTGGAGTCTGTATGGTATCGGGGTTCACAGGAAGTCTATAATTAGCATTAAACTGCACGATAACCAGTACATGTAGGTCTGGGTATGGTCGATAACTGGTATACGTAGGCCTAGCTATTGGCGTCTGTAGGGTCTAATGGTTCACAGGAAGTCAATAACTAGTACTAAACTGCACGATAACCAGTACATGTAGGTCGGGGTATGGACGATAACTGGTATGCGTAGGCCTAGCTATTGGCGTCTGTAGGGTCTAATGGTTCACAGGAAGTCAATAACTGGTACTAAACTGCACGATAACCAGTACATGTAGGTCGGGGTATGGACGATAACTGGTATGCGTAGGCCTAGCTATTGGCGTCTGTAGGGTCTAATGGTTCACAGGAAGTCAATAACTGGTATTAAACTGCACGATAACCAGTACATGTAGGTCTGGGTATGGTCGATAACTGGTATGCGTAGGCCTAGCTATTGGCGTCTGTAGGGTCTAATGGTTCACAGGAAGTCAATAACTGGTACTAAACTGCACGATAACCAGTACATGTAGGTCTGGGTATGGTCGATAACTGGTATACGTAGGCCTAGCTATTGGAGTCTGTAGGGTCTAATGGTTCACAGCAAGTCAATAACTAGTATTAAACTGCACGATAACCAGTATATGTAGGTCTGGGTATGGTCGATAACTGGTATACGTAGGCCTAGCTATTGGAGTCTGTATGGTATCGGGGTTCACAGGAAGTCTATAATTAGCATTAAACTGCACGATAACCAGACATGTAGGTCTGGGTATGGTCGATAACTGGTATACGTAGGCCTAGCTATTGGCGTCTGTAGGGTCTAATGGTTCACAGGAAGTCAATAACTAGTACTAAACTGCACGATAACCAGTACATGTAGGTCGGGGTATGGACGATAACTGGTATGCGTAGGCCTAGCTATTGGCGTCTGTAGGGTCTAATGGTTCACAGGAAGTCAATAACTGGTACTAAACTGCACGATAACCAGTACATGTAGGTCTGGGTATGGTCGATAACTGGTATACGTAGGCCTAGCTATTGGCGTCTGTAGGGTCTAATGGTTCACAGCAAGTCAATAACTGGTATTAAACTGCACGATAACCAGTATATGTAGGTCTGGGTATGGTCGATAACTGGTATACGTAGGCCTAGCTATTGGAGTCTGTATGGTATCGGGGTTCACAGGAAGTCTATAATTAGCATTAAACTGCACGATAACCAGTACATGTAGGTCGGGGTATGGACGATAACTGGTATGCGTAGGCCTAGCTATTGGCGTCTGTAGGGTATAATGGTTCACAGGAAGTCAATAACTGGTACTAAACTGCACGATAACCAGTACATGTAGGTCGGGGTATTGACGATAACTGGTATTCGTAGGCCTAGCTATTGGCGTCTGTAAGGTCTATTGGTTCACAGGAAGTCAATAACTGGTATTAAACTGCACGATAACCAGTACATGTAGGTCTGGGTATGGTCGATAACTGGTATGCGTAGGCCTAGCTATTGGCGTCTGTAGGGTCTAATGGTTCACAGCAAGTCAATAACTGGTATTAAACTGCACGATAACCAGTATATGTAGGTCTGGGTATGGTCGATAACTGGTATACGTAGGCCTAGCTATTGGAGTCTGTATGGTATCGGGGTTCACAGGAAGTCTATAATTAGCATTAAACTGCACGATAACCAGACATGTAGGTCTGGGTATGGTCGATAACTGGTATACGTAGGCCTAGCTATTGGCGTCTGTAGGGTCTAATGGTTCACAGGAAGTCAATAACTAGTACTAAACTGCACGATAACCAGTACATGTAGGTCGGGGTATGGACGATAACTGGTATGCGTAGGCCTAGCTATTGGCGTCTGTAGGGTCTAATGGTTCACAGGAAGTCAATAACTGGTACTAAACTGCACGATAACCAGTACATGTAGGTCGGGGTATGGACGATAACTGGTATGCGTAGGCCTAGCTATTGGCGTCTGTAGGGTCTAATGGTTCACAGAAAGTCAATAACTGGTACTAAACTGCACAATAACCAGTACATGTAGGTCTGGGTATGGTCGATAACTGGTATACGTAGGCCTAGCTATTGGCGTCTGTAGGGTCTAATGGTTCACAGCAAGTCAATAACTGGTATTAAACTACACGATAACCAGTATATGTAGGTCTGGCTATGGTCGATAACTGATATACGTAGGCCTAGCTATTGGAGTCTGTATGGTATCGGGGTTCACAGGAAGTCTATAATTAGCATTAAACTGCACGATAACCAGTACATGTAGGTCGGGGTATGGACGATAACTGGTATGCGTAGGCCTAGCTATTGGCGTCTGTAGGGTCTAATGGTTCACAGCAAGTCAATAACTGGTATTAAACTGCACGATAACCAGTACATGTAGGTCTGGGTATGGTCGATAACTGGTATGCGTAGGCCTAGCTATTGGCGTCTGTAGGGTCTAATGGTTCACAGGAAGTCAATAACTGGTACTAAACTGCACGATAACCAGTATATGTAGGTCTGGGTATGGTCGATAACTGGTATACGTAGGCCTAGCTATTGGAGTCTGTATGGTATCGGGGTTCACAGGAAGTCTATAATTAGCATTAAACTGCACGATAACCAGTATATGTAGGTCTGGGTATGGTCGATAACTGGTATACGTAGGCCTAGCTATTGGAGTCTGTATGGTATCGGGGTTCACAGGAAGTCTATAATTAGCATTAAACTGCACGATAACCAGACATGTAGGTCTGGGTATGGTCGATAACTGGTATACGTAGGCCTAGCTATTGGCGTCTGTAGGGTCTAATGGTTCACAGGAAGTCAATAACTAGTACTAAACTGCACGATAACCAGTACATGTAGGTCTGGGTATGGTCGATAACTGGTATGCGTAGGCCTAGCTATTGGCGTCTGTAGGGTCTAATGGTTCACAGGAAGTCAATAACTGGTACTAAACTGCACGATAACCAGTACATGTAGGTCTGGGTATGGTCGATAACTGGTATACGTAGGCCTAGCTATTGGAGTCTGTATGGTATCGGGGTTCACAGGAAGTCTATAATTAGCATTAAACTGCACGATAACCAGTACATGTAGGTCTGGGTATGGTCGATAACTGGTATACGTAGGCCTAGCTATTGGAGTCTGTAGGGTCTAATGGTTCACAGCAAGTCAATAACTAGTATTAAACTGCACGATAACCAGACATGTAGGTCTGGGTATGGTCGATAACTGGTATACGTAGGCCTAGCTATTGGCGTCTGTAGGGTCTAATGGTTCACAGGAAGTCAATAACTAGTACTAAACTGCACGATAACCAGTACATGTAGGTCGGGGTATGGACGATAACTGGTATGCGTAGGCCTAGCTATTGGCGTCTGTAGGGTCTAATGGTTCACAGGAAGTCAATAACTGGTACTAAACTGCACGATAACTAGTACATGTAGGTCGGGGTATGGACGATAACTGGTATTCGTAGGCCTAGCTATTGGCGTCTGTAGGGTCTAATGGTTCACAGGAAGTCAATAACTGGTACTAAACTGCACGATAACCAGTACATGTAGGTCTGTATAGTCGATAACTGGTATGCGTAGGCCTAGCTATTGGCGTCTGTAGGGTCTAATGGTTCACAGCAAGTCAATAACTGGTATTAAACTGCACGATAACCAGTACATGTAGGTCTGGGTATGGTCGATAACTGGTATGCGTAGGCCTAGCTATTGGCGTCTGTAGGGTCTAATGGTTCACAGGAAGTCAATAACTGGTACTAAACTGCACGATAACCAGTACATGTAGGTCTGGGTATGGTCGATAACTGGTATACGTAGGCCTAGCTATTGGAGTCTGTATGGTATCGGGGTTCACAGGAAGTCTATAATTAGCATTAAACTGCACGATAACCAGTATATGTAGGTCTGGGTATGGTCGATAACTGGTATACGTAGGCCTAGCTATTGGAGTCTGTATGGTATCGGGGTTCACAGGAAGTCTATAATTAGCATTAAACTGCACGATAACCAGACATGTAGGTCTGGGTATGGTCGATAACTGGTATACGTAGGCCTAGCTATTGGAGTCTGTATGGTATAATGGTTCACAGGAAGTCAATAATTAGCATTAAACTGCACGATAACCAGTACATGTAGGTCTGGGTATGGTCGATAACTGGTATACGTAGGCCTAGCTATTGGCGTCTGTAGGGTCTAATGGTTCACAGGAAGTCAATAACTGGTACTAAACTGCACGATAACCAGTACATGTAGGTCTGGGTATGGTCGATAACTGGTATACGTAGGCCTAGCTATTGGCGTCTGTAGGGTCTAATGGTTCACAGCAAGTCAATAACTGGTATTAAACTGCACGATAACCAGTATATGTAGGTCTGGGTATGGTCGATAACTGGTATACGTAGGCCTAGCTATTGGAGTCTGTATGGTATCGGGGTTCACAGGAAGTCTATAATTAGCATTAAACTGCACGATAACCAGTACATGTAGGTCTGGGTATGGTCGATAACTGGTATACGTAGGCCTAGCTATTGGCGTCTGTAGGGTCTAATGGTTCACAGCAAGTCAATAACTAGTATTAAACTGCACGATAACCAGTATATGTAGGTCTGGGTATGGTCGATAACTGGTATACGTAGGCCTAGCTATTGGCGTCTGTATGGTATCGGGGTTCACAGGAAGTCTATAATTAGCATTAAACTGCACGATAACCAGTATATGTAGGTCTGGGTATGGTCGATAACTGGTATACGTAGGCCTAGCTATTGGCGTCTGTAGGGTCTAATGGTTCACAGGAAGTCAATAACTAGTACTAAACTGCACGATAACCAGTACATGTAGGTCGGGGTATGGACGATAACTGGTATGCGTAGGCCTAGCTATTGGCGTCTGTAGGGTCTAATGGTTCACAGGAAGTCAATAACTGGTACTAAACTGCACGATAACCAGTACATGTAGGTCTGGGTATGGTCGATAACTGGTATACGTAGGCCTAGCTATTGGAGTCTGTATGGTATCGGGGTTCACAGGAAGTCTATAATTAGCATTAAACTGCACGATAACCAGACATGTAGGTCTGGGTATGGTCGATAACTGGTATACGTAGGCCTAGCTATTGGCGTCTGTAGGGTCTAATGGTTCACAGGAAGTCAATAACTAGTACTAAACTGCACGATAACCAGTACATGTAGGTCGGGGTATGGACGATAACTGGTATGCGTAGGCCTAGCTATTGGCGTCTGTAGGGTCTAATGGTTCACAGGAAGTCAATAACTGGTACTAAACTGCACGATAACCAGTACATGTAGGTCGGGGTATGGACGATAACTGGTATGCGTAGGCCTAGCTATTGGCGTCTGTAGGGTCTAATGGTTCACAGGAAGTCAATAACTGGTATTAAACTGCACGATAACCAGTACATGTAGGTCTGGGTATGGTCGATAACTGGTATACGTAGGCCTAGCTATTGGCGTCTGTAGGGTCTAATGGTTCACAGCAAGTCAATAACTGGTATTAAACTGCACGATAACAAGTATATGTAGGTCTGGGTATGGTCGATAACTGGTATACGTAGGCCTAGCTATTGGAGTCTGTATGGTATCGGGGTTCACAGGAAGTCTATAATTAGCATTAAACTGCACGATAACCAGTACATGTAGGTCTGGGTATGGTCGATAACTGGTATACGTAGGCCTAGCTATTGGAGTCTGTATGGTATCGGGGTTCACAGGAAGTCTATAATTAGCATTAAACTGCACGATAACCAGTATATGTAGGTCTGGGTATGGTCGATAACTGGTATACGTAGGCCTAGCTATTGGAGTCTGTATGGTATCGGGGTTCACAGGAAGTCTATAATTAGCATTAAACTGCACGATAACCAGACATGTAGGTCTGGGTATGGTCGATAACTGGTATACGTATGCCTAGCTATTGGCGTCTGTAGGGTATAATGGTTCACAGGAAGTCAATAACTAGTACTAAACTGCACGATAACCAGTACATGTAGGTCGGGGTATGGACGATAACTGGTATGCGTAGGCCTAGCTATTGGCATCTGTAGGGTCTAATGGTTCACAGGAAGTCAATAACTGGTACTAAACTGCACGATAACCAGTACATGTAGGTCGGGGTATGGACGATAACTGGTATGCGTAGGCCTAGCTATTGGCGTCTGTAGGATCTAATGGTTCACAGAAAGTCAATAACTGGTACTAAACTGCATGATAACTAGTACATGTAGGTCGTGGTATGGACAATAACTGGTATACACAACCACAACTAATACGTAGGTCAAGTTTCTTTTGCAAAATATCTAGTATCGCACGACGTCGCTAACTGGCATTGAAAGGACATGTACTCGAATGATGGTAGAAGCTAAACATCAATAGTTGACAAATACATGGCGAAATTAGTGTTCTATAAAGTGAAAGTGTTAAATAAAAACTAAACGATAAAGTACATTTATGATGATGTAATATATATATATATATACATGCACCATTACTATACAATGTATACTAACAGCAACAATTCTGTTTCTAATTGATAACATATTTACAAGTTAGATGTGTTAGCAATGTTAGAATGGTAAGTTAGTTAGAATTGTTAGAAGTGTTAGTTAGTTAGAGGTGTTAGAATGGTAAGTTAGTTAGACGTGTCAGTAATGTTAGAATGATATGTTAGAATGGTAAGTTAGTTAGGTGTTAGAATGGTAAGTTAGTTTAAATTAGATGTGCTAGAATGGTAAGTTAGTTAGATGTGTTAGTAATGTTAGAATGGTAAGTTAGTTAGATGTGTTAGAATGATAAGTTAGTTAGATGTGTTAGAAATGTTAGAATGATAAGTTAGTTAGAGGTGTTAGAATGGTAAGTTAGTTACATGTGCTAGTAATGTTAGAATGGTAAGTTAGTTAGACGTGTTAGAATGGTAAGTTAGTTAGATGTGCTAGTAATGTTAGAATGGTAAGTTAGTTAGACATGTTAGAATGGTAAGTTAGTTAGATTTGTTAGAATGGTAAGTTAGTTAGATGTGTTAGAATGGTAAGTTAGTTAGACATGTTAGAATGGTAAGTTGGTTAGATGTGCTAGTAATGTTAGAATGGTAAGTTAGTTAGACATGTTAGAATGGTAAGTTAGTTAGATGTGTTAGAATGGTAAGTTAGTTAGATGTGTTAGAATGATAAGTTAGTTAGACATGTTAGAATGGTAAGTTAGTTAGATGTGTTAGAATGGTAAGTTAGTTAGATGTGCTAGTAATGTTAGAATGGTAAGTTAGTTAGACATGTTAGAATGGTAAGTTAGTTAGATGTGCTAGTAATGTTAGAATGGTAAGTTAGTTAGACGTGTTAGAATGGTAAGTTAGTTAGACATGTTAGAATGGTAAGTTAGTTAGATGTGTTAGAATGGTAAGTTAGTTAGATGTGTTAGAATGATAAGTTAGTTAGACATGTTAGAATGGTAAGTTAGTTAGATGTGTTAGAATGGTAAGTTAGTTAGATGTGCTAGTAATGTTAGAATGGTAAGTTAGTTAGACATGTTAGAATGGTAAGTTAGTTAGAAAATGTTAGAATGGTAAGTTAGTTAGATGTGTTAGAATGATAAGTTAGTTAGATATGTTAGAAATGTTAGAATGATAAGTTAGTTAGATGTGTTAGAATGGTAAGTTAGTTAGATGCAAATGTTAGAATGGTAAGTTAGTTAGACGTGTTAGAATGGTAAGTTAGTTAGATGTGCTAGTAATGTTAGAATGGTAAGTTAGTTAGACATGTTAGAATGGTAAGTTAGTTAGATTTGTTAGAATGGTAAGTTAGTTAGATGTGTTAGAATGGTAAGTTAGTTAGACATGTTAGAATGGTAAGTTAGTTAGATTGCTAGTAATGTAGAATGTAATTAGTTAGACATGTTAAAATGGTAAGTTAGTTAAATGTGTAGAATGGTAAGTTAGTTAACATGTTAGAATGGTAAATTAGTTAGACATGTTAGAATGGTAAGTTAGTTAGACATGTTAGAATGGTAAGTTAGTTAGATGTGTTAGAAGGTAATTAGTTAGACATGTTAGAATGGTAAGTTAGTTAGACATGTTAGAATGGTAAGTTAGTTAGATGTGTTAGAATGGTAAGTTAGTTAGATGTGTTAGAATGATAAGTTAGTTAGACATGTAGAATGGTAAGTTAGTTAGATGTTAGAATGGTAAGTTAGTTAGATGTGTAGTAATGTTAGAATGGTAAGTAGTTAGACATGTTAGAATGGTAAGTTAGTTAGACATGTTAGAATGGTAAGTTAGTTAGATGTGTTAGAATGGTAAGTTAGTTAGACATGTTAGAATGGTAAGTTAGTTAGACATGTTAGAATGGTAAGTTAGTTAGACATGTTAGAATGGTAAGTTAGTTAGACATGTTAGAATGGTAAGTTAGTTAGATGTGTTAGAATGGTAAGTTAGTTAGACATGTTAAAATGGTAAGTTAGTTAGATGTGTTAGAATGGTAAGTTAGTTAGATGTGTTAGAATGATAAGTTAGTTAGACATGTTAGAATGGTAAGTTAGTTAGATGTGTTAGAATGGTAAGTTAGTTAGATGTGCTAGTAATGTTAGAATGGTAAGTTAGTTAGACATGTTAGAATGGTAAGTTAGTTAGATGTGCTAGTAATGTTAGAATGGTAAGTTAGTTAGACGTGTTAGAATGGTAAGTTAGTTAGACATGTTAGAATGGTAAGTTAGTTAGATGTGTTAGAATGGTAAGTTAGTTAGATGTGTTAGAATGATAAGTTAGTTAGACATGTTAGAATGGTAAGTTAGTTAGATGTGTTAGAATGGTAAGTTAGTTAGATGTGCTAGTAATGTTAGAATGGTAAGTTAGTTAGACATGTTAGAATGGTAAGTTAGTTAGATGTGCTAGTAATGTTAGAATGGTAAGTTAGTTAGACGTGTTAGAATGGTAAGTTAGTTAGACATGTTAGAATGGT
>JABXNX010001209.1:0-13393 GCA_014843695.1 Archivesica marissinica | reverse complement strand
TGACCTATCGCTTAGAGATAATAGTTTAATCCAGTATGTAATCATTAAAACGACGTATAGTTGAGCGTATATTGTATGTATATTTGTTGAGCGTCTTACAGGCAAAACGTGTTTACATAATTTAGAGTGTAAGGATTCAACATCTAGACCCAAGTGATAGCACCATATTTCAGCCGAATAATTTTAATATCGGTACGACACGAGTGTCAGATAATTGCATTTCCTTTGAAACTGGTAACTCCAACTGATTATAAACAATACACAAATTATGCATGGAACACAAGGCATGTGTGCTATTCGTTTTTGAGTACGATTCCAAATACCGTTTTCATATACATGTAAATGAACTCCAAGATATTTAAATGACGTAACCACTTCAAGTGAATAATAAATATATGTCATAAGATGTGTATACATTTCCGAAAATAATGATTTTAGTATTATTTATATTAAGACGTAAACCCCATACATTGCAATATGATTCAATATCTGTCAATATTCATTTCAATGAAATGGGATCGTGAGAAAATACGACTGCATCATTGTCGTATAGCTTATAGTTTATCCTTCACACAATTGCATCGTTACTTTGAGCTTGAAGCACACCGCGTGAAACCATATATGGTGCATATGCAGTGAGTAGATGTACGCCGACACCTTAACTTGCAACTTCTAGTTTGCTCCGCTCAATTTTACATCATGCACAGATATACATGTATAGTACACTGAGCTCCACTATCCGAGATTCGCCTGCGCATCATGTTTGCAAATCGGTAGGCCAAGCGTTCCACTACCCAATATAGACAAACGTTAAAATAAGAAACGTTATTAAAACATGTTGGCGTCAATATCCAATGTAGAAGTCGTGATAGCTCAACGGGAGTGTGTCATGCGAAATGCCCGGAGTTCGAGCCCCCTGGAGCCATTACGAATGTGCCAAGGCATTTAAGTTCCACATTGCCTCTTCTCTTTCCCTCGTGATGGATTCCATCAGGAATGAGGTCTCGCGAGTGCTTAATACATATTATAAGGACTTGTTTCGCAATCGAACTAAAATAAATTTGTTTAAACTAATATTCAGTAAGTACACTTATCATGTCTCACGCTTTGTGTTCTATAGCTTACGGGCTGTGGTTTATAACTTACGGGCTGTGGTTTATAGCTAACAGACTGTGGTTTATTGCTCATGCTCTGTGGTTGATAGCTACGCTCTGTGGTCTATAGCTTCCAGGCTGTGATTTATAGCTCACGCTATGTGGTTTATTGATCACGCTCTGTGGTATATAGCTTACAGACTGTGGTTTATAGCTCACGATATGTGGTCTATAGCTTACAGGCTGTGGTTTATAGCTCCCGCTCTGTGGTTTATAGCTTACATACTGTGGTTTATTGCTCACGCTCTGTGGTTTATAGCTTACATGCTGTGGTTTATAGCTTACGGGCTGAGGTCTACAGACTGTGGTCTAAAGCTCACGCTCTGTGGTTTATAGCTTACATGCTGTGGTCTATAGCTTACGGGCTGAGGTCTACAGACTGTGGTTGTTTAAAGCTCACGCTCTGTGGTTTATAGCTCACGGGATGTGGTTTATAGCTAACAGACTGTGGTTTATTGCTCATGCTCTGTGGTTTATGGCTTACAGACTGTGGTTGATAGCTACGCTCTGTGGTCTATAGCTTGTAGGCTGTGATTTATAGCTCACGCTCTGTGGTTTATAGATCACGCTCTGTGGTATATAGCTTACATACTGTGGTTTACAGCTCACGATATGTGGTCTATAGCTTACAGGCTGTGGTTTATAGCTCACGCTCTGTGGTTTATTGCTTACATACTGTGGTTTATTGCTCACGCTCTGTGGTTTATAGCTTACATGCTGTGGTTTATAGCTTACGGGCTGAGGTCTACAGACTGTGGTTTAAAGCTCACGCTCTGTGGCTTATAGCTTACGGTTGTGTTTTAGTGCTTAGAGGCTGTGGATTATAGCTTACAGGCTGTGGTTTAGTGCTTACAGGCTGTGGGTTACACGGACTGTGATGTATGCTTACAGGCTGTGGTTTATAGCTTACAGGCTGTGGTTTATAGCTTACGGACTGTGGTTTACAGTTTACAGGATGTGGTTTATAGCTTACAGGCTGTGGTTTATAGCTTCACAGGCAACAGCATCGCAGTATGTGCCTGGAGTAAAGATGAACTGTGAGTGCAATACAGAGCTTAGCTTAGTAAAGGACAACGTCTCTTCAATGCAGGCGGATATACTTATGCTTAAACAAACTATGCAGTTGAATGATAAGCTTAGATCTCAACAACTTAAAGTAATTACAGAATCCGTGAGGAAATTGAAATCTCAAATACAGGATTGTAGGTGTTGTATAACCGACTGTATTACTGATGTCAAGTCGAAAGTGGGTGAAACATTAACGTGTACCGGAACATTGAGTTTTAATCTGTATTGCATGTATGTTCGTGTGACAAATCTAGAGCGTTTTCTAGATGCAGAAAACATCCAAGTGGTTCGCATAGCAAAGTAAAGTGAAGACAAGAACATATATATATATATACCGGAACCGGACATACGGAAAGTTGCAGGTCGAGTTACCGGGTTAGAATCCGTGTGCCCGTCTGCTATTGGCATACACTGTGATGTCGATATTGAACCTGTGGTCTCATTCGGGAATGTTATAATATCCCAGAAACACCCCGGGTGTTATAATGGTGGAACTATTGACGAACTTGTTCTTTTCCTCAATGACACTAGTTATACATCTGGGAACAATGAATTTAACGTGCAGTTACCTAAACCTAAACATTCGTCACTCAATGGAAACGTTGGTAATATGTACGATGGGTATCGTGGACATAGGGAACACTGTGGCTCTACACCAATGACAGATACACCTCCTGTTTCGCATGGAATATCTGTCCGCATGAGTAGACGCACGGCCGACGATGATGATGATAATGGAGAGTTTACAGTATATTCTAGACGCAGGACTATGAGTTATTCGTAAGTTTCCTATATGGCGCACACCCGGTCGTTGCATTATAAGACTTAATGTAGAAGCAGACGATAATGCATATTGGGTACTAGATCGTGGGTTCTGGCCTAGCAAAATAACGTGTAGGCCATGGGTGTCAAGAGATGCACGACAGCGGGGTGAAAACCGGAAGTCGAACTTTGAAAATTACAACAGTCAGGATATACATGATTCTCAAACAAATACGTGTAGCAACAATAGGTTCGAGCCTCTTAGCGAGGCTATTGATTAGGTTTGTCACCATGGCAGATATTAACATAATGACTTGGAACATGTCTGGTGATATGAGTAGTGCTTCCTATTTATGTGATATTTTAACCCAACGAGGTATTTGTGGTATTTCCGAACATTGGCTATATGAACACAATAAGCATTTTCTTGGCTCTCTGAGCAGTAAATATAAATGCTTAGTTGCATGTGACTCGGATCTTATGATACCCGGTAAACGAAAAGTGGGAAAAGGTGGTGTGGCAATTGTATGGCATACTTAAATAAATAAGTATGTAACACCATTACAGATCGATGATGATCGAATTATAGGTGTACAGTTACAAATTTCCCCAAGGCATTTTATCTTTATATTTCAATTGTACCTTCCTTGTACCAACCATTCAATACAGTTCTTCAGAGAATACATGGACAAATTGTATGATATTAACACCATGTACTCTGATAAGGGAAGTACATGTATTGTGTTTGTGGGAGATTGTAACGCTAAATGTGACCCGAGCAGTGCTAGCTCAAGGGACAGATTATTCTTACAATTTTTATCTGACTCCAACATTGTTACTGTAAATACCATGTCAAATTGCTCAGGTGCTAAATACTCATTTGTATCATATGACAATACATGTAACACATTGATTGATTATATATGTATTCCTGTAGATATTTCAGATTGCATTGTGTGTTCTGAAGTTGATGATGATGATTGTTTAAATGTCTCCAGACACCGACCAGTGCTTACATGCTTAGTATACCAATCTCGTTGGATGAAAATATGGCTAATACTGTTACACCTGTTTGTGCTAATATGAGGATTAACTGGAGAAAAGTAAATGATCAGTGTATATCCTTATATCGCGATAGTTTAGTCGAAAATGAAAAATTGTGTACATTACAACACTCTTTGTTTAGTGAACGGGCATAGAGTATGCGTATGAAACACTAACGGAAACCATAATAATATGTGCGGATGCTAACCTTCCGAAGAAGAAATTAAAATAGTACTTAAAGCCATATTGGACCTCTGAATTAACAGTTGCACACAACGTGATGATGTTGCAACGCAGTATCTGGTGTCGCGCGGGACGGCCGCGCACATGCTCAAGTGTCGAATTTAGTTTATATGAAAATGCAAAAAGTAACTTCCACAGGCTACATCGATATTATGCTAATAAATATTTATTGGACAAGGATGGTGAATTAGACAAGACTGCAGAAATGGACTCAAACAGATTCTGGGGTTTAGGGAATTCACAGCGGAAGTGTTCAAATGTCAACTGCTGTGCAGGGATTAATTTTAATGGGCATATGCATAGAGACTGGGAACAATTAACTGAACAGTGGGCCTTATATTTTAGAAACTTATATTCTCCTTCTGAATCGAATGAGTTTGATTCTGAGTGGAAGGAATCAGTGTGTAGAAATGTACAGTCTGCACTGGCATCATGCAAACCTGATCCGAATGTGATAGTGCAACCTGAGGAGATTGAATCGTTGGTAAAATCAGGTCCCAGAGGGAAGGCAGTAGGAGAGGATAATGTGTGCTATGAACATTTACTATATGCCAATGACATTATATCATCTATTATGGCTAACATGTTCACATATATATTGCGTACGGGTTACATTCCAGATAAAATGAAACGCGTGTAATCATAACTTTACATAAAGGAGGTAAAAAGTGTAAAGACAATCCGGATAATTATCGCGCAATATCACTGACATCTGTTGTTTTAAAACTATTTGAAATGGTACTCCTGAATAGATGTAAATCACAAATGCTCCATCATCTCAGTATTCAGCAAGGTGGATTCGAAGAAAAACTAGGATTTTGATGACGTCATTCGTAGTTCGGGAGAGTAAATTATATGCGAGGGAACAACATTCCAAACTCTACATCTGCTTCTTGGATGGCCGACAGGCGTTTGACAGATTGTGGACTTCTGGTCTGTTATATAAACTGAAGAACACAGTAGATGAGACTTCATTTATAGCCTTCAATAATTTATATAAAAATGTGTCACGTCGTGTGCGACACAAAGGCCTATACTCAGAAGCATTCAGTGTACACCAAGGAACCAGACAGGGAGGTAAAAGTTCACCTCATTTGTACCTCCTCTTCATAAATGGTTTAATATTAGAGCTTGAGAACAGTGGCATGGGATATTGTATCTTTAATAATAATGTGTCGTCATCAACAGTTGCTGATGATATGATATTAATTTCTTTGTCTAAATCTGGACTGGATCGAATGCTTGATATCTGCTACAGATACTCGTGCATATGGCGGTTTGTGTATAACATTAACAAATGTGCAGTTATTGTGTTCAATGCCGGTGAAAAGCATGACATTAGGCAAAGACGTTGGGTTATTGGTAACCAGTGTATCGAAGAGGCACAGGTATACACCCATCTGGGAATAGTATGCGATAAGTACCTGTCGGTGAGCAAGATGATGCATAATGCCGCTGTTAAACTACGTGGGACCCTGCTGAGTGTAATGAACAGTGGGCTTCATCCATCAACATTGAATCCATTGTCGATGAAAATTATTTACTCATCTATAGTGTTACCTAAGGCCTTATATGGATGCGAACTATGGAACATGACATGCAAAACCAACTTATCTAGGTTAGAAACAGCTCACCGTTTCTGTGTGAAATTAACACAAGGCTTCAATATATACGAACACTGACTATGCATTGTGTACGCTCAACATCGACTGCATTGAAGGAATCGTTGATTTGCGAAAACTAACTTTCTTCGGTCAATTGTGTAGATTACCATGCAATCTATTAGCCAAGCAACTATTTACACATAGACTATTACGATATATTAATCATGATAGACAGTATTCGGGATTCATGCAGGATATATATAGATTGCTTGAAAAGTACAGGTTGTTACAATTCCTTGAATGTTATATCACAACGGGATTTTTCCCTGCAAACTTAACTTGGAAAAGTGTACTCAAGAAGAGTGTATCAGCAGCTAACAAGCAAGAACGGTTCGTCAGACTTCAAGCACAATTAACCATACCGCACATTATTAAATCGGACAGCCCATGTGTACTCTGGTCGGCGTGTAGAATGAGGCATGAGTTACTTCCCCTGTGTAAAATAGCAGCGCCAGTCTTGGGTCAATTGGTATCGAGACAATTCTTAAGTACATGTTACAAATGCTCACTACTGGCTGTCAACAATGTTGAACATAATTTATAATGTGTTATTGCCATGTAATTGATCACATAAGGTGTAAAGTGTTGAACATTTTAGCTGACATTGTTAGTACTAAAGGTTATATAGAATTCATACGTTTATCACCAATGGACAAGTGCAATGCATTACTATCGTTAGCATTACAGGTAGATGATAATCTTGTTCCAAGCAACTTGTTGCTATTGAAGCTAATAAAATCATGTAGAATGTTTTCCGGGTAGTTGAAAGCAAACTGATTCTATGTTTTACTGGTGCACATTGTTATGTTCGGACATCATAACTGATATAATTATATTGCTAAATATGTATTCGTCCATAGTCGAGGTCAATTGACTAAATACTAGGTTATATATGCCTATTATGATACTTGATCAACTGTAATTTTAGAAATTCTGATATTTAACAGAAGATAATTCCAGATTATGATCTTTATGTAAAGCGTTGTAAGTATATTCGATTATAATATATGGGGTACTATTAACGTTTGTATAAAAGAGTGTTTGTTCTGGGGAGGGTGTCACATATGTAGCAGGGGCCTCGTAGGTAGGCAATGATCCAATCTCTGGACCGGCTACATTCTGTGATAAACGTGCTGGAAATAATAGTATTTTCGACACATTCGGAAAATCGAAAGAAATAAAGATTATAGTGCAATTCCTTAGGTCAGATACAAGTCAACAATGCATCATTCACGTGTATATATATTAGTAGCTATCTTGCTTTTCGTGTCGGCAAGATACCATTACCTCGAGAATGTATACCTCAAACTCAACATATGCAGACCTTGGGTGTTCTTAGCACAACTATAATATAGAGTAAGGACACACTTAATCGGTCGATCTATCGGTTTATAGCTTACAGGCTGTGGTTTATAGCTTACGGACTGTAGTTGACAGTTTACAGGATTTGGTTTATAGCTTACAGGCTGTGGTTTATAGCTTACATGCTGTGGTTTATAGCTTACAGGCTCTGGTTTATAGCTTACGGACCGTGGTTGACAGTTTACAGGATGTGGTTTATAGCTTACAGGCTGTGGTTTATAGCTTACGGGCTGTGTTTTATAGCTTACGGTCTGTGTTTTACTGCTTACAGGATGTGGTTTATAGCTTACAGGCTGTGGTTTATAGCTTACAGGCTGTGAGCTTACATGATGTGGTTTATAGCTTACAGGCTGTGGTTTATAGCTTACGGAATGTGGTTTACAGTTTACAGGATGTGGTTTATAGCTTACAGGCTGTGGTTTATAGCTTACGTGCTGTGGTTTATAGCTTACGGGCTGATGTTTACAGTTTACAGGCTGTGGTTTACAATTACAGCTTACGGGATGTGGTTTACAACTCACGGATTGTGGTTCATAGCTCACGCTGTGGTTTTTAGCTTACAGGCTGTGGTTTATAGCTCACACTCTGTGGTTTATAGCTTACAGACTGTGGTTTATAGCTCACGCTCTGTGGTTTATAGCTTACAGGCTGTGTTTTACTGCTTACAGACTGCGGTTCATAGCTGGCTGTGGTTTATAGCTTAACGGCTGTGTTTTACTGCTTACAGGCTGTGGTTTATAGCTTACGGGCTGTGTTTTACAGCTCACGCTCTGTGGTTTACAGCATACAGACTGTGGTTTATAGCTCACACTCTGTGGTTTATAACTTACAGGCTATGGTTTATAGCTCACACTCTGTGGTTTATAGCTTACGGGCTGTGGTATACAGCTCACGGACTGTGGTATACAACTCACGGATTGTGGCTTATAGCTCACGCTCTGTGGTTTACAGCTTACGGGCTGTGTTTTACAACTTACGGGTTGTGATTTACAGCTTACAGGCTGAGGTTTACAGTTTACAGGCTGTGGCTGATAGCTTACGGGCTGTGGTTGATAGCTTACGGGCTGTGGTATACAGCTTAAGGATTTAGGTTTACAACTCACAGACTGTGGATTATAGCTCACGATATGTTGTTTATTAATTACGGGCTGTGATTTACAGCGCACAGGCTGAGATTTACAGGCTGTGGTTTATAGCTTACGGGATGTGGTTTATAGCTTACATTATGTGGTTTACAACTGATATGCTGTGGTTTATAGCTTGCGGGATGTGGTATACAGCTTACGGACTGAGGTATATAGCGTACAGGCTGTGGTTTATAGCTTACGGGCTATGGTTTACAGCTTACGTGCTGTGTTTTAAAACTAACGGGCTGTGGTTTACAGCTTACGTGCTGTGATTTATAGCTTACGGGCTGAGGTTTACAGCTTACATGCTGTGGTTTATAGCTTACGGGCTGCTGTGGTATACAGCTTACGGACTGTCGTTTACAGCTCACGAGCTGTGGCTATAGCTGACGGGATGTGGGTTATAACTTACAGACTGTGGTTTATATCTTACATACTGTGGTGTACTTCATATGGGCTGCTGTTTATGGCTTACGGGACTGTGTGGTATAGTTTATGGGTTGTGACTTACAGATTACATTATGTGGTTTACATCTTATGGACTATGCTTTATAGTTGTCAGGATGTTGTTGCTGTGTTTTACAGTGTTTGGGATATTTACAGTTTGCTGTCTGTGTTGTACAGTGTTCGGGATATTTACAGTTTGCTGTCTGTGTTTTACAGTTTTCGGGATGTATACAGTTTGTTGTCTGTGTTTTACAGTGTTCGGACTGTAGATTACAGCTTGCTGTCTGCTTTACAGTTTACTGGATGGGATTTACAGCATTCGGCCTCCACGCACTTTAAATACACCCAATATAGTTCATACCCCGATGGAAACTATTCACTCGCGATTCATTCCTTAAAGGAATATGGCTTATAGTTTACGGGATGTGGATTACATGCAGATCAAGTGCTGTGATTTACAGTTTACAGGCTGTGGTTGGCCGCTTGCATGCTGTGCTTTACAGAGCACGTGTTGTTGTTTACAGCTTACGGACTGTGGCTTACAGTTTACAAATTAAGGAATGAGCTTTACAGTTTAAGGGCTATTGTCTATTGTCTACGGGCTGTTGTCTACATCTTACGGGTTGTGGTTTAGAGGATAGCGGGGTAATATTTAGAAATTATGAATGGGCTGTTGTTTACAGATTACGGGCTGGGATTTACAGCTTACGAGCTGGGGGTTACAGCTTACGAGCTGGGGTTTACAGATTACGAGCTGGGGTTTACAGATTACGGGCTGTGGTTTACAGATTACGAGCTGGGATTTACAGATTACGAGCTGGGGTTTACAGCTTACGAGCTGGGGTTTACAGATTACGAACTGGGGTTTACAGATTACGAACTGGGGTTTACAGATTACGAGCTGGGGTTTACAGATTACGAGCTGGGATTTACAGATTACGAGCTGGGGCTTACAGCTTACGAGCTGGGGTTTACAGATTACGAACTGGGGTTTACAGATTACGAGCTGGGGGTGCAGCTTACGAGCTGGGATTTACAACTTTCGAGCTGGGGTTTACAACTTACGAGCTGTGTTTACAGATTACGAACTGGGGTTTACAGGTTACGAGTTGGTGTTTACAGCTTACGAGCTGGGATGTACAGCTTTCGAGCTGGGGTTTACAGCTTACGAGCTGGTGTTTACAGATTACGAGCTGGGGTTTACAGCTTACGAGCTGGTGTTTACAGATTACGGGCTGGGGTTTACAGATTACGAGCTGGGGTTTATAGGTTACGGACTGTTATAACTATATGGAATTGCCCCTCTGTGTTTACATATTACGGGGTTGTGCTTTACTGTTTATGGGCTGTAGTTTACAGCTTATGTCGTGTTGTTTAGATATTACGTATGGGTTGTGGTTTACAGCGTGTACACTGGTTTACTGCTTGCATGATGTTGTTCAGAGATTACATACGGGCGGTAGTTTACAGCTTACACTGTAGTTTACAGCTTACGTGGTTGCTGTCGGTTTACATATTATGCGATGCACTTTACAGCTTAAGTGCTTTGGCTTACCGATTCCAGTTTGTGCTTTACATAGTACAGGCTATTATAATTATATGGAATTGCCCCTCCCTGTTTACAGATTACGTGAATGTGCTTTACTACTTACAGGTCATGGCTTACAGATTACATGGATGTGATGTACAGCTTACATTATGTGGTTTACAACTTACGGGCATTTGCTTTACAGCATACGGGCTGTGTTTTACTGCATCCGGTTGTGTTTTTGTATTTTACACGTTACGGGTTATGGATTGCAGCTTACGGGATGTGGTTCACAGTTTACAGGCTATGCTTTATAGTGTACTGGCTTTGCTATATATTACACCAAATAGCAATATACACTTCAGAAGTAGCTTATGATTTACGTTTGCATAAATGTTCTGTTCTGTTTTTATACATTCTTGTTGACGAAATGTGCTAATGTGCTACTGACATATGCTAATATTTCACACGCGCACATATGACTGATCATTCTGATTTGTGAGGTTAAATGAAAGCCATGTGTGAGCTTAAATGAAAGCCAGGTGTGAGGTTAAACGAAAGCCATGTATGACCATGTATCGGTAAAATGTCCTCGTGTTTGTCAATTATTTCTGAATATACAGCTGGTAAACATTCAACTGTTTAAATTAACTATTATTTGCATATACTTATGCATAGTGCACTTTATTGATACTATTATGGTGTATTGTATGATTAGGGACAATTGTTTATGTATCCGGAGTGGTATAAGCTTACCATTACTCAACATTTTCTTATCTTCAACAATAATAGTAGCCATATGAATATTCGTTGACTTCTATAAGAGAGAGCTCAATCTGCACTAACAAGTACCATCATTGATCTGTCCTGATGGTGCAATTGCTGCTTTATTATTCACATAAACGTATGCAATCAGATATCAAAGCAAGACTGCAAACTAATATCAAACCAAGACTGCATACTAATATCAAACCAAGACTGCAAACTAATATATGACGCAAAGCGGCACTGGTATCATATTCTATAGTAGGATGGCCAATATGTAAACTCGCACGTCATTTTGTTATTTTTTAAAATTGTGAGTGTAAACATGCGAATGTAGACGTCCAGGCGACCATCGTGTGATAGACAGATGATTGCTGCGGAGAACCCAAATAGTGGTTTTACAAGTAATTTAAATACTGGCATATTACGGTTGATAGTGATGGGTGTCATTTTTAAACTTGCTTGGAATGGCGTAAGAAAATGTTTATGTATAAAATGTATAGTGTAAAGCCTATAGTGTATCACCGTGTTCTTAAAACAGCCCTATATCGCATGAAATAAAATATATTTGAAAAATTCAAATGAAAATTTTTAATGCTGCTACACATTCTTAAATTATAATTTGTATAATTATGTTCAATTAGTAAACAATGTGTTTTTGCAATAAAACACACTAAAAACCGAAAGTAGGACTTTCCGAGTCGGTCGGTCACGCGCACTTGTTTACAATCGGAACCTGATATACATTCGGAATGCATCGTCCTCCTTCGGCAATGAGGAAAACAAACATGGCATATCCGCAGTTGTTTCACGCATGCCCGCTGTGCGTGTTTACATTTCGTGTGTTGATACACAAATTTCGCGTATATTGTATGACCAGATTGAACTGATGTATTTGCATATGCCGTTTGTTTCCGTATTCTTTCCGTCGATTTCCGAATCAAACCGATGCGAATATAACACTTTAGAAACACAGGCCTTACCCGTCTCGACTAGTAGTGTAGTGGATACGTCCGTGATCTTGGAAGTTACAGGTTACGTGTTCGAGCCCGGTGAATGCCATTTTAATTTTTTTTTATTTTTCTTCAACAAAATATGTAATTGACACACAAATGCACACGCAAATCACGTGCAGCACGATGTGTAGTTTCAGTAACATTCTTTCTAAATTACATGTACATTGAGAGGACACCAGCTGCACAGACACGGCCTGCGAGTTTGGTACTGACAGCTCAACCGACACGGCTAGTGAAGTGGAATGAATCCATGTTTACGATGTTATGTTTGCAATGTTGAAATGTTGAATTGTGTCAGTAATGAAATAAAAAAGTTAAAAATATACATAAAAAAGAATGAATAAAAATATGAAAATATAAAGCAATTAAATTAAAAGAAATACAGGAAACGACAAAAGAAATTAAAAAAATTAAAAAACAAATGTGAACAATTATGAAATACGAATAAAAAATATTATGCTGTATGCTAGATTCGAACCAGCGATGCCAGCAGATTTACAAGTTCATATCACTTTCCACTATACCATTTGATACTCTGGTATCGATATTTAATTATTTATAAGATTATGTTGTTGAAAAAATATACGGAAACGCTCGATGAAACTTGCCGAAGATTAATTATCAGTTCAATCTGGTCATACAATACGATGGTTTGTATTTATTCGAATTGTATCGTTTCTGAGCGACTATTTCGTTATTTGTAAACACACACACATTAGTATTTACATTTTACCAAACACATCCGTTATTACTATATAATGCTTCTTTAACAACTAAAAAAAGTGTTTTAGTTTTGTGGTTTAGAACTCGCTAATATTTATCCAGAACCCCAATATAGCCTTGATAGTGATGAGGCGTCATTTTAAAACTTGCTTGGAATGGCGTTAGAACTTGTTAATGTATAGTGTCAAGCCTATTGTGTATCAGAGTGTACTAAACATCAAAAACGAAAGAAAAAAGTGTTGTGGTTTTGAACCCGCAAACATTTGTCCAGACCCCAAGTGCCATCAGCAACGCTACAAGTATCTAAATGTCTGAAAATCATATATCTATCCTTTATTCTGATGGGGACAAAACCTACCCATATTCTAGACTGACATGATGAAAACCAGACCCAGTGGCCGCACATTCACAGTAACCATAATTAGCCGTGATGTGTTGCTAACTGACTGTGGTTTACCGCTTATGGGCAGTGGTTTATAGTTTACAAGCT